>OZ026527.1:82608135-82820635 GCA_964019695.1 Loripinus fragilis | reverse complement strand
ACACACACACACACACACACACACACACACACACACACACACACACACACACACACACACACACACACACACACACACACACACACACACACACACACACACACACACACACACACACACACACACACACACACACACACACACACACACACACACACACACACACACACACACACACACACACACACACACACACACACACACACACACACACACACACACACACACACACACACACACACACACACACACACACACACACACACACACACACACACACACACACACACACACACACACACACACACACACACACACACACACACACACACACACACACACACACACACACACACACACACACACACACACACACACACACACACACACACACACACACACACACACACACACACACACACACACACACACACACACACACACACACACACACACACACACACACACACACACACACACACACACACACACACACACACACACACACACACACACACACACACACACACACACACACACACACACACACACACACACACACACACACACACACACACACACACACACACACACACACACACACACACACACACACACACACACACACACACACACACACACACACACACACACACACACACACACACACACACACACACACGCACACGCATGCGCACACTCGCACACACACCAAATTTGGTTGGATTTTGTCCAATAGTTTAGGAGGAGATTGCTTAACGGACAGATGGACAGAATTTAATTTTTGACCCCAAGCACCCCCAAGTCCCACCCCTAGGGTATGACCCGGGTGACAGAATGAAAATCCAATCTGATATGTTTATATTTTTCATTTGTGAGAGTTAGGTATAAATATCTTTGAAATTGACTTTGTAATTGAAATTTTATGATATTTGACCTTTTGACCCCTCCCCAGGGCCCCATGGGGCGGGGCCAAAAAAAGTGTTCTATCACTTGCCATATTTATGTAACTCACACACTAAATTTGGTTGAATTTCGTCCAATGGTTTAGGAGGAGATAGTATAATGGACAGACGAACGGACAGAGGCGATTACAATATCCCCCTTTTTTTTAAAAAAAAAAGCATGGGGATAATAATGGTTATAACTATCTGCCAGATCCAATACTATGACAGAGTTTCTGCTGATTGAATGCCATCTTTCAAAAGGCTATATGACACAGTTTTGGTGGGATAACTCTTTTTTTAAGTTTTCTGGTTTTATCATGTCAGTACTGAACCTTGGAGCCTGTACACCATAAGTTGAATTAAGCTCTTTGATCTTTTCATTTGATTCATTGATGTTATGGTGTAACAACAAATTATTGGGGCAAATAATGGGGTTAAGGTGACCATGTATGCCATTCCAAATTGAAATAGAGTTATTAGGACACTCTAATAGAATCCCCTTTACACTGTCACAATACAAATGTCACTGGGCATACCTAGGTGTACGCAAACTCACATATAGTCTAGCTCCTAGACCTTGATGTTTTTGTCAATTTTAATTTTCTTTTCATTCAGTATAATTTGATTTCATATAGCTAGTCTCATCTCTTCTCTCTTTGACATCAAGGTCTAGTTTATTTCAACTAAGCTTGCCTCAGAATTCTGAGGTGTGGGTCATTAATTACAGCAGTAGAACCAGCCACTTGAAGTTTTCATGGCTTTACTAACCACAAACTGATCACCTACTGATAAGCCATAAATACCTCCCAGTACACACACACTTATTCGAACACAGCTGTTATGGCGAGGTTGGCGCCGTAAAACTGGTTTAAGCCCTCCAGTAAAATATTTTACTGACCGTTCCAAGGCGGTACTTCTTTTATGAATCTTTTATGTTTTTGTTCTGTCTTGTGTTTGCTATGTCTCTGTGCGCGTCTGTTTATATGTGCTTTGTGGTCACCTGCTGGGAAAGGGCTGACCTCTTGGCTCTCGTTTGTGGTGTCTACTGTGAGTTTGTCACTTTCCCATTGGTATCCTGGGTCAGGTGTGGTACTTGATTGTATCGATTCCTGATCTTTGCACCCTTACTTACTTTAAATAGATTGCTGCCAGTTCCCTATAATCATTGCAAGAAAGGGATTCCATAAAACCATCTTCAAAAAGTTGTAACAGCATACATGTGCGCAGTCTGCTCAAAGACCTAGTAATGTTACATGTGCGGATCCAGAGGGGAGGATAGGGGGTCCAGACCCCCTGGAAAATCACAAGTTACATGGGTTTCTATGGAAATTAGCAGAATAAATTCGACACCTCCCCCCCCCCCCCCCAAAAAAAAAAATGTTGGACCCCCTCTGGATCCTTGGAAAAGTATAGTTTCCTCCTTAATAAAACCATTGGACCACCTCTGTAAACTGTAAAATAAGTTGAGGACTAAAACAAAAAAAAACGTTGTCCAGACTGTTTTCTGGCAGTCGGGCCTGGACCCTCCCCCCCCGTCCCCCCCCCCTGAAAAAAGTCCTGGATCTGCGCATGTGTTATTTGCTCTCTCGGAAGAATAATAAATAAATTAACATGCAAAATTTTAATATTACAGTTAGTCTTTGTAGCTGAGTAGGCTGAATTTAGACTTACATGGGAGTAAACACTGAAAATAGATTTTCTTTCGACAAGGCCTATTTCCTTACCATGATACATTTTTCATGTTCTCGAAAGAGTGGACAGGTGATGTTTGAATCCAGATCGAGAAAGAAAAAATATCAAGGCTGATCTGGACTCAAACTATGCTTAACATCAGCATGCCCTTTTATAAGTTTGGATCCAGATAAGGACTGAGAAAAAGTCGGGTCTGTTATGGGCTCAAACCTTGCTAAAAGTAAGCATCCTACAGTAACAACCCCTTTTAAAACTCCATACATGACAGTGTTACCAGTTGGTAACCTTTTCGAGCAGTTTGGATCCAGTTCAGGACAGACAAAAGTCAGAATTTCCTTTGTTACATCCCCCAGTCAACAATTTTTCAGTGATGTCGGGAAGGGTCTTCCAGCCTTGATCGACCGGACCAGTACTAAACAGAGGATACAGCTGCAGTGTCTTGCATAAGGACATTAATAGTGCCATATGATATATTTTATATGATTATACATGTTACATTATAATGGAAATCCCATGTTACATTCAAATCACATGCACATTTTCAGACCTTGACAAAAGACCTGCAAAGTTTCAAAAAGATTAGGAGGAGTTGCATTCACAAAATTGGACACAATTTGTGACGGACTGTCAGACGGACATGGGGGAAAACAATTTGTCTCCCAAACTGTTTGGACACAGGTCGGGCCCGTCAGTCCCGACATTTGTCTGAAGATCTGGATACTAATTGTTAATTGTTTGATACTCTGATCGTTTTTCGAAAATAATGATTTTTCAAAACTCTCCAGATGACAAAACATGAAAAATTATCTTTTATTGATTTCCAAGGTTTGATCAGAGTCTGCAGCCATTTTAATGGTTTTGTCATGCAGCTACCCATGGAGACTCATATTAAAGTGGGCAGATACCTAGGCTGATCTGAGTCTTCGCTAGATACACAACCATTTTGTTAGTTTTGTCTGCACTTAGATAAACAAGAGAGAGAAAAACAAACAGTGCAGACATTGATGAGACACTATATCATGCATCTCATCTGGGTCTGCACTGTTTATTTGTCTCTTATTCTAACTAACAGTGAACAAAGCATCTCATCAGGGTCTGCACTGTTTGAAGATAGCGAGAGCAACAAACAGTCACTATGATAGACACTGATGAGACCTCATCAAAACTTATATAATAAGCTTATGAAGAATTGATAGCTCCCCAAGTGAAGAATTTCTAACCACTGAATCCTCATTTTACGGCCAGATTTCAGACATTATAAGGAATAAGGTTATGTGGCACTGATCCTGAATTAACTCTTTACCTACCAGTGTCGTCTGCTGGTGCAAATAGTTTGGACCTAGATCAGGCCCGACAAAATTTCGGGAACCATATGGATCCAAACTGTTTGACATTGATTTCATTGAAAATTCCTGATTTTTAATGATTAAAACAATAAGCAGACGACAGAAAAACATGCAAAGTTTCACAGTGTGCAGTTAACTGATAAACAACTTACAAACAAATTGTCTCTTTCTTAGTCCCATAACTTATTTTCATTTAAAATAAAAATATATACAGGTTGAACCTACATTAAATTAATGAAATCATCTGAGTCTGACACTTTACACAGTGCCTTTCAAAGTACTGTTATATAAACAATTTGCCAGAGAACCCCAACAATTTAGCAAGATTGCAGATTCGATATGGAACATTAGCAGAGCAATAAATGCCAATCATTTCCACTAGGGTCTGTGAGTGGAGGGTGTATTATACTAGTCTGATATCCTCACCTAATCACAAATTTTGCTATCAAAGAGGAAAGGAAGAGAATAAAGAAATAATTCTTTTAAAATAAAATTATGATTTATTAAAAAGAATATGATATCAGACTAGTGGCTAGTCTAACACACATACAACTGCATGCCTAGTTTTAAACCCAATCACGGTTTATAGCTATGGTTTCCTCTTTAAATGCACAACAGTGGGTCAGGGCACAAACTCTATGACGGCTCTGAGGTAAAGCTTTAATCGGTGGGTTGGTGTCTGATGCTTATCTGTAGCTGGACCCACCGTGGCTCAACTTGAGGTTTTCTTTAGCTCTGACTATCTGTGAGTCATGAGCCCTTTTCTTTGTTTCATCACGGTGTGTTAATTTGATTAGAGTGTTTCTCCATGATAATACATTGCATTAGTTAGAAGGTCTCCATGCGAGATGAACATTTCTTGTCATTCAACAACAGCAGAATCTAGGGCCAAGATTTGGTACCAGTAAAATGCATTTACCCCCCCCCCCCCAGTGGCTTAGGCTGCTGTCTGTTCTAAGGTGGTGGTTCTGTTGTTGTTGACTTTTTGTTTAATGTTACTCCCATTGTGGGAGTCTGTAATTGTTCTATGTTTTGTTGTATGTTACTTTATGTCCATTCTAGTATTGCAATTATCTTGATGGGGAAGAGAGAGCTGATTGCTTTGCTTAATTTGTCTTTCTGGTGTTTCGTGATGGTTGAGCGGCTCTTCCTTGCGGTGCCACAGGGTTGTCTGCGGTTTGTGATTGTGTTATTTCCTTATCATACTCACTTACTATTTTTGAGGCTGCAAGTATAGGGTTGTCAATTATAGCGGCCACTAAAAAATAAAGGACAAATTTTTTTTTAATGACAAACGGAAGCTTAATGAAGGTCGAAAATTTTGCAGAATGCTCCCCTTGTAGCCTTCTGCAATATATTTGACCTGCATTAAGCGATAATCGGTCTTGAAAACCAATTTTTGGTCTTCTTTTTAAGTGACTGGCTAAGACAGGTTTTACAGTATTTAATTTGATTTTTGAAAAAATGCAACTACAACGTAATAGTATTTAGTTGGGTGCATTGATGAATCATTTTAGGCCTTTGAATTGCCCTAAAACCATTTTCTGTCATAGGGCTTCACCCCTGGCTCCATACATGGGGTAGTACCCCCAGACCCCTTCAAGAGTGCGTACTCTATAAAATGCCTCAGGAACGCGCCTGAACTACTAATGTCACATGGGTCTTACATATCCTTGCTATCTGGGAGGGTCTTCTGCTTTGATTTTCAATAATTTTTTGTGGAGACGGCACATTAAATCTAAGCCCAATAAATCATCTTTTACCTGCTATGAAGTGTATGCGTTTTTATTTCCAATTTTGGCCCTGATTATGCAGACAACGATGGCTGTGGCGAGTCTGCGCATTAAATCTAATTTCAAGAAATCATGATTTTACCTGCTGTGACTTTTAAACAAAGTAAATAAGCCACAAACGTATGCAATTTGATTTCCGAATTTGGACCCATTTATGTGAGCAGTGATGACTTTAGCAATTTTGTGCAGGCTTGTGGAATCAAATTTCTTCTTTTGTGACTCTTTTATGTTTTTTCTGTCTTGTGTTTGCTATGTCTTTGTGCACGTCTGTTTATATGTGCCTTGTGGTCACCTGCTGGGAAAGGGCTGACCTCTTGGCTCTCGTTTGTGGTGTCTACTGTGAGTTTGTCACTTTCCCATTGGTATCCTGGGTCAGGTGTGGTACTTGATTGTATCTATTCCTGATCTTTGCACCTTACTTACTTCAAGAACCTGCGAAAGCTAATGAGACAGCATACAAGTGCATGTGGGGAGCGAATGCTCATGCAGTGAGTCTGCGCATTGGCACAAGTTCCCACAAAAGCTCTTTGCTCTACAAAGCATAAGGACCAGACAGGGAAACTGCAATATTCCGACCCTGTTACCGGTTTGATTACGAATTTAAAGATTTACTCTTCATAGGCATGGTGTGTCCCAATGGGTAGTGACATCTCTGTCTTTAACTAATCAGATACCATTATGAAAATAGATTTGTTAAACTTTGAACAATTTAAGCGTTTAATGGCAAAACTGGTCAAAACTTAACGTTATATTTCATAAACGGTTACATTTAAGTTTTAAAATAGGGCTGCTAATTGATGTACCTTTTTATAAGCGTTATAAAGATTTGAAAAAAAAATCAGCTTATTGGCTTATTGTATGATATTATTGCATGAGCTGGCCAACGAATGCATATACTGCGGCAAACACTTTCGAACGAAAGTGCTTTATACTGGGTTTAGACCATTCTATTGTAAATAGAACCAGTAGTTGCAAGAATCTGGAACATCAAAAATGATTCTCTTTCTCGGTTGCTTTTAGTTTAAAAAAAAACAGTATGCTAAAACATGGTTTGTATTGTTTTATGAAAGAAATTCACCACGCATTGATTATACAATAACCGGCTTTTTTTTGGTTTACTCCGATACTTGTCAACTGCTACAGTAATGTATTTTACCTGGTCGAGTACAGTACAGGCATTTAGTCACAGCCATTCTGGAGATGTTCTTGTCTGATTTGCAATATTCCTGTATTGGACAACTTTGTCTCGAATACAGCAATACCGCATTTGAAGATAAAAGTGCAAACCTGGAATTGTCTCATCCGCACCATACCATCCTTAGCCAAGTCGGTGAACTGTCTTCAATTTTGTCGGTGAATTGTCTTAAGTTCCGTCGCTTAACTGTCTTCCAAATGAATGTCGGTGAGCTGTCTTGTCGGAGAACTGTCGGAGTTCAATTAGCACCTTAAAACGTGACTGAGTTTTACTTAAAAAATAATTAAACAAGCGTTTCTTAAATTAGGATGATCTCGGATTTTTTCGGCAATTCTTTACTATTTCAAAACAATGGGTTCGGTGCACAATTAATCGGTCCCATTCAACTCCATGTAAAATGGCAGAATTCGAGCATCTGCAAATTTTTCCAGGACATTGCTTGGACTTTTATCTGTCTGTGAGTGGCAAGATATGTCATTCACCTATCAAAAAAGTGAAAAGACAACCTACCTTGATAATCTCGTTTTCTCAGCATTCTCCGTTCTTTGGGGAACAGTCAAAAAATCCGGGCTGAAATCCGACCTGCGTCAGACGGGAACAAGACAGTTCACCGACAAGACAATTCACCGACACGATTTTTGAAGACAGTTCACCGACAGATTTGAAGACAGTTCACCGACACTTTTAAAGACAGTTCATCGACGCTTTTTTATCACGTTATTTACATATGGCTCGAAAATATAATTGAATATTGTGAAGAAATATTGATGAGTTATGATTTGAGGTGATATGTTGATATAATTTGTTGAGAAAGCGATATTTTATTTGTCTGATTAATGATAAATGGACTGACATTTGATTGCTACATGAAGCTATATTGATTTGATCCTATAGCCAATCGTACATTATTTTTGATGAAATTCGCAAGCAATTCAAAGCATTCCCTTTGAATGATTAAACAGATTTGTTCAGGACTACCTTTTTATTTTTATATAGTTATTTTACGTTAGTGATATAAGACGTATTTTCGAACAGACAATGTAATGATCGCTATATAGGCAGTTGAATGCATGTATAATAAAATCATGCTGGCTGCAATAGCAAATAGGTAATTTAATTAGCTTTATATTATGCCTTCGTTCATTATTACATCAATAAGTGATGAAAATTGTGGCATTCCATATAAATACAATATAAAATTTGTCGATGAACTGTCTTCAATTCTGTCGGTGAACTGTCTTCAATTCTGTCGGTGAACTGTCTTCAAAATGCGTGTCGGTGAACTGTCCTGTCGGTGAACTGTCTCGATTCCCGTCAGACGTTACCTGGGGAGTGCGCCGGGGAGTCTGTGACAAAATAGTCCACACAAAGATGCATTTTTCTGCATCTGCCTGACAAACATAGACCAATGTTGAATCACATGTACATTTAAAGTCGAATAAAGCACCCATTTACGCCATAAAGGGCCCAGAAACGGCAAGTGCTAAATTTCTAAAGGTACTATTTTCGTGGGCTACCAAACCGGAAGACTGTAATTGTGTACTAACACCAATGAGGGAAAGCGAATGAATTGAAAACGCAGACGTTTTTAAAAAAGCAAAAAGAGTCAGTAATCTACTGTCTAGTTCACGAAAAGTGGCAGTCGTTTACCGTTGGCAAAGAATAGTTTATTATCCAAAACAGGATCTGAAAAGTAACTATAAAATTGTAGGTTGTTTGGCGAGTGAACCCTGGGCGATTCGCCCCCAAACATTTCCTCCCCAAGTCGTTTCGTCCCAGGGACGTTTCCCCAATGGTCTTTTCCCCCTGGTCGTTTCGCACCCACTAGTTGTTTCACTCCACTAATCGTTTCGCCCCACAGTCTGTTCGCCCCTTGTATAAAGTGGAGAAAACTAATTTCGCCAAGAATGTAAAAATATGCTTCCGAACCCAGTTACCGGTGCACTTAAGGTTTTCACTGTTTTACAAAGGAATGCCAGTGTGATTTAATACATTGAAAACACAAGTGAAAAAAAAAAACATTCCTTCATCTATATTCACTCAGAAAATTATGCATTTTTGTTGAAGATTTCATCTCGAATTTAGCCCTATAAATGAAGTACCCAAAAAAGTGACAATTAAAATTTGGTATGGTCGATGCTCCAGTTTTCGTGGTAGTGCCTATATTCGTGGTATGACAGAAAAAAAGCCACCATTTATCAACTCCTAGAAAATGAGCAATGAAATTTTATCAGTTAACGAAACAATTAAATTTACTCGCCGTGTAATAAATATCCGTGTAATAAATATCCAGCAATGTGACGCCACCAATGACGTCATGATGACGTGATTATCTTTGAATGTGACAGCCGCCATTTTACGAATGTCAGAAAGCTAACGATGGCAACAGGCAGCTTAAATTTATCCTTACATGAACAAATTGAAAGATCGTTTCGGTAAAAATTGACCGAGAACCCATTAGATTAGAATAAAACTATAATTCGGTGGCATTTTAATGACAAAAAATCGGCAACTGATTATATAAACCTTGATTCGCGATGGTTACCACGAAAACTGGCGCTTGTTTGGAAAGTGACCCAGCCCGAAATCAATCTGGATTTAACCTGTCAGCACATCAATGGTGAGTAATGATTATCAAATAAAGCGAAGATATGTATATCCGAATATTTTTATTCAAAACAGTGATTTTATTTGGCTATTTTTGAGACCGTATATGGGAGTCATTCCCAATCCAAAAATGGCCTTTATTTTCCCAATTTCATGTATTTTAGCTCTTATTTTCCCAATTTTAATAAAATATTTTCCCAAATGTGTAGGAAAAGGTAGCTTCCCAAAATCCCAAATAAAATCACTGTAAAAAATAATTATAATGCCATAACTAGATTTATACTTTGAAATGTTGAAACGTTAATACCACGAAAACTGGGGCAACCAGCATACCAGTTACCAAGGCATCACTTAAAAACTGATGTATCTTTTTAAAGAACTGAAATATTTTAACTGATTTATGCTTTAATATAGAAGACTTCAATCTTTATCTCAAAGGAATATATATCAATTTTTGTTTGCTTGTGTTTCCATCTCTTTAAAAGCTACAATTAAATATACCTCTGTCAAAAAAAAGTTCATTTTGGTGAAAATTTCACAGTAAAATGCAAGGAATCGAGACAGTTCACGGACAAGAGAGTTCACCTACATGCATTTTGAAGACAGTTCACCGACAGAATTGAAGACAGTTCACCGACAGAATTGAAGACAGTTCGCCAACAGATTTTATAATGTAATTATGTTGAATGTCCAAATTTTAACCATCAGTTGATGTTATAATAAACGAAGGCGCAATATAAAGCCTATAAATTAAGTGACATATTTGATATTGCACTTTGATTTGATTAGACACACCCATGGCTAATGCATATATCAAGCGATCCTTACATTGTCTGTGCGAAAATACGTTTTATTTCGTCAACTTTAAACGTAAAACATTACCTGGGGAAAAATAAAAGAAAAAATATGTCAAAATGATAAAGGTAGCCTACAACCAATCTGTTTAAATATTCAAACAGAATTATTTGCATTGTTGGCGAACTTTACCATATATAAAGTACATGTACAATTAGCGATATGATCACTAGCTAATGTTTGCCTATTCTTCGTTAAACAGCACCTTCTCAACAAATTATATCTACTTATCGTATCAAATCATAACTCAACAATAATCCGTTATAATAATCAATTATATTTTCGAGTCGTATGTCAATAAAAGTAATACAAATGTGTCGGTGAACTGTCTTCAATTCTGTCTGTGAACTGTCTTCAAAAACCGTGTCGGTGAATTGTCTTGTCGGTGAACTGTCTTGTTCCCAAATGCAAAATGTGGGATAAAATGTAAAATTTTTAAGTAACAAAGCTTATTTTTGTGTTGTGTTAATTTTTGAAGCAAATTTTCTAGTTCTGCAAGCAAAATTGCTGAAGAATGTTCTAACTGCTTGGGCGCTGACTACCCTGATAAGTGGTATACACCGGTAACTGGGTTATTGAGCATAAATGCAGTCAACATGCCAATAACGAATCACCGCCAATAAAGGGTCACTTTTACTTTCCAACAAAAGATTCCATTTTTTCACAGACGTATATATTTAAGGGACTGGCTTCTTATCTATTTTACCAATATTATTGCCTACGGGTAAATCGGGTACTGTATACGCCGAGATAAATACCTTTCTGCCTCCTTTTTCGAAGAGGCTGTTCATAGCGATTATCCATAGGAAAGTTTACACTATTAAACCCGTGAATATTCAATATATGTGGAGAAAATTCTTACGGAATATACGAGAATATGTTTCTAAGTAAATCTCAAATGAGTTATGTTGGAATGAAATCACCAGATACTGGTTAATTTTTGTGTTATCTTGAAAATGGTTGAAATTAGAATTTTACTGAGGTACTTGTCACTTTAACTGTGACAATGTGAAGCGCTAAATGAGTATAATTCTTTAAATTCCTGAACGTTAATATATTTGTCCTTAGTCTGCATTTTGTAACTAGGAACTTCCCATCAAAACAGTACTATATTCTTTTAGACCTATCGCTTCTTACAGAGATGCTAGGGGCGAAGAAACAAATGCCCATACACATGCGCATCTCTTTCTCTTAAAGCGATCGTTCACTTCATTGGAACTTGCCTGCCGCTTACCTGTATTTCAATGAGGCAAAGATTGAATGACGATTATTGGTCAGTCTATTGGAGTTTCGAATCCAGGTAAAATATACATCTGTGCATTTTTTATAGAAAAATAATCTGATATCAATTACTTCAGTCTGGTACAGTGACTTATTCTTCAAAATAAATCAGTTTCAGAGCTCTCGGAAACGCAGAATTACGCGTATTGGTACGCACGTTTTTCCCCTGGGACACATGTTTTTTGCTAGGCGGGAGTTCCGCGTACGCATGTTTTTTTTAGTCGGCATGTGCTAAAAATCCAGTAGCTGACAGATAAATAAACACCGGAAGATCAAAAGCCCTTTGAAATTATCGATCGCGACACGCTTTTCGAGCGCAGGAGACATGATTAGTGTCCTGTCTCTGTTGACCAATTGTATGACTCGGACTGCAGTGTAGCAATATTGACAGGTGATTGACAGGATTACCGATGCGGGACAGTGTGATTATTACGAGGTGGTTATTAAAGTAATTAAGCAAGGATTATCAGATAATTGTTTGAAACAGATTCGCTACCGCTTTACCGTTAATTAAAGAGAGAAAAACTAATAGGGTATTGTAAACAACTTCCGAATTCGACTGACTAGGGATGAAAGAGAAAACATATCTAATTGCACTCGTTTTCGATTTGAGCAACATAAACATGGAGAAAAAAATAAGTTTACGGATTTGCATTTCGTCATTCGTTCATTGCTACGGCAAACAAAAGAGTCTGAGAATTGTTGAAAAAAAACGGTACAGCGGTAAGCCGTATACGGTAACGTCCGACTGACAAAAGTTCCAAATGAAGCTTCACTACAAGCTGTACGATGAAATATATCGGTTCAAGCCGATTGTCTAGAGGAATAAACACAAACAAATCACTTTCAGCAAGTAAAATCGTCTATTCTAAATGTTAAATGGCTAAATAGTTGCAATTGCCGTAGACACTAGCGAGATGGGTTTTTATAAGAAAAAAACGGCTTCCATCTGTATAAGATTATACAAAACAGAGGACTGCTGTCTGCCTGCCTGCCTGTCTGACTGTCTGTCAGTCTGTCAGTCTGTCTTGTTAATGAATAAAACAAGTACCAACAGTTTAATCTTTTATATTGATAAGGCCAATCAAAAAAAGTGTGTTGAGTTTACATGAAAAAATATAGAAAATATTTTGTTTTGTTAAGTAGGAACAATCCATTAATGCTTAAAGGGTTAAAATCAGTCAATCTAAAAATTATTCAAATGTATCACTTCCAGCTAAAATGGAAAAGATATACAGTATGCACAAATTGGTGGAACTCCAACTTTTTTTGAGTGGGACTCCCACTTTTTCCAGTGGGACTCCTACTTTTTGCCAGATGGGAGTCCTGAACTCCTGTTTTCAAAATCCTAGTGATAGCTATGAGTTTTTTTGTAAACAATGATGTCTTCTTGATCTAAATCAGTCAAACCTTCATCAAGCATTTTGTTGATAATGCAAGACTTCCATAGCAAAAAAGCAATTTGGAAGAATTGTTCCCAAATAAAAAGCCCAAAAGAAGAAACTCAAATAATGGTTTGCATAAACATTGAGTATAATTAATGTACTTTGTACACATCAACTCGATTTGCATTATACCTTTCAAATACTTTGTGTATAAAGCTGGTATTACTAGCCGACAAAACTACCATTAAAGGGTCAATAGGCTCACAGATTCACAGATGCTTGAATTTATGATTTTTTGTCACTTTTTCTGATGTGTAGTGACATTCTCTCAAATTTCATCCAAAAATTTCAAGAAAATAACAGGCCATGAAAAAAAAAAATTTGACCAAACTGACTCAAATACCTCAGTGTTTGACATCTTCGAGACATTTTGAGGCCGCATTTAAAAATAAAAACTGATTAGAGATAAATCATCACTGTCTTATTCGGAAAAGGTTTACCAAGTTTGCTCACTGGTTTTGACTGGCAAACTTGCTTCAAGACAGCCCCTGCAGATGCTTTTGTCAAGTGACCCTTTATTGGCGGAAGTGACCCTTTAATATCAATCCTATTTCAAATAGATTCTGAAAATTTCAACGCAAAATTTTGAGTAGTTCAAAAGATATTGCAAGTTATAAATTCACAAAATACGTAGGGATAACGGAGAATTACCTGTGTAGTCACCGAGTGCGTAAAGCGCTTGATGATCCAGAGCGGGATGTGACATATCACTGTTTAAGAGAATGATCCTGATATGTTTTATTCATTGAATACATCGCTTCCTCCATCTTCATTTGTTTTGACATCATCCCGATGGAGTTGAAAAAGCTCAGTGATGTATTGGGGCCCCAAGTGGGGAAATAATTGATTTTATCAAAAGGGGGTTCTTATTAATGTTAAGACTCAGAAACAATGGTCTGGCTAATAAGCAGCTGTACAGATGGTATATCTAACAATGATTTTTTGATAAATTATATCAATCTTTCATCTGCAATGGCTTGATGTATCTCTAAAGTACATAAAAGAAAGCTTTTATGTCTACTTTTTCATTTACTGTCTATCTGGTAGCACCCCAATGAATCTAGGGTTTCAAAGTTTTTGAAAATTAAATAACAGATTTTGATGGTCTTAGCTCTAAGGTATCGCACAATATTATAAAAGGTTGAAATTTTATGATAAAACCTTTTTCTGGTCAGGTTGTGTTTTGTTTTGCTATCCTCAGAGCCATATCTGCTTACAATGCATTGGCGAAAACTGATTACCCCAGTATATATAAGAAGTTCTGTGTATTCCAATCTGGGTCTAAACTGTTTGCAAGTGACAAAAATCACCCCTAATAGAGTTAAAACGTGTTTCAAAGGGGCACCAGTTCATAATGTTATGGTACTTGAGTCACTCTTTCTTTTTTCTTTCTCTATATATACTGCCAGACCCTTTTGCGAGTATAAGCGGCAGGTGTACTTTGTACACTCCAGGTTGCAGGATGAAAGCCTACAGGTAACCATATCTAAATTATCGTAGGGTTCTTTAACCTGCACAGGGGACATCCAGTTAACATCACAATCAGAAGTGACAGCAATCAAGTTGGACTGGAGGCCTGCATATCGTCCTCATCTACGTCCCTATATTAGATATATTAGCTGCAAGGCCTCTGGCGAGACTGCATAGAGGCACAATGTTCGAATATGAGCGAGCCAGTACCAAGAGAAAATAAAATTGAATTTGCAGTGCATGTTTCTGACTGCGCGATTTTCAATCCAGTGGAATATTTATGGAGGGAAACTGAATAAAATTAAGCAAAGACTTAACATTGCTCTATTTATTTTTTTCCTATAGAAGTAGACTCATTCTTATTAGCTAATTTATGAACTTAAATTAGTAATATGAATCTTGAGCACAGCTCAAACCAGAATGCCAATTAAGCTACATAGACTAGTTAAAATAGTGAAATTTCACGTCTTATCAAATTTTGCAGAGATCATATAACGAAGGCGCTTATCAGACTGCGCTGATGCGAGGCTGCTTGTGCCTTTGTTTAACATCATGTTTTCTCAAATATATAGGCATTCCAATGCCACAAATGCACAATCCAACGTCTACGGCTGTTTAGCAAACGACAATAATTGCTGGCACTCAATACATCAATAATCGATTATAAATATTGATAATGGTTCACACGCTTTGATTATTCAATTTTCGCTTTTGTTGAGTTGAGTGGATAAATAAGATTTGGTAAAATGTTCTAAAATTTCGAACACTTCTCTTTCGCTTCTCAAACAAAATGATGATAATCAGGGCAGGAATTCACAAATTACCAGTCAGAATAGCAAGCAATCAGACTGCTTCAGAAGCAGTCTGATCTGGGTCTGCCCTGTTTGTCTAGGTCTATTTGGCAGGCAACTTGTGTTCAAATTTTAGAACTTTCAGTTTCATTGCTATATATATATATACATGTAATTCCGTTGTTGAAGATAATAAATTTGGTAAAAGGGTAACTCTATTAGATCTATCTATAGGGTTATAAGGCCAATCTTAAAAATGTTTTTGTTTCCCCATACCTGACCCTGTTTAACCGGTATTGGTCGGTCGGAAACTTATTTTTTTAAAAAAAAATCTCAAAATGGATACCCATTAAACTTAATTGTATACAGCAAAATCTGTTTTAAGAGGCCACTCAAAAAAGACATCGCATAATGCAGGTCAAAAGTATTGCAGAATGCTCCCGGGAGCATTCTGCAATACTTTTGACCTGCATTTAGTGCCCATTTGTCTTATCCACCTTTGCGTATATCTTTGAGTGACTGTTTTAGGCAGGTTTTACTGTATAGTCCTACTATAGGCAATAAAATTAAATACACAAACAATTTGCTAAGATAACACTGTTTACATTGGACAATTCTCTTGGGGTGCAATGAAATGAAAAAAAAAAATTCTTGACTGAAAATTGAAATAAAATGTTTGAGTAGGGCCTTTTTTCAGGGTCGGTCGGGTAAGGGGAAACAAATAAAATTTTAATTTAGGCCTTACCCTAAATACTGTACATTTCAGATTGTATATTATACAAGATGCCTGCAACAGACTTTGGTTTGATGTTAAATGAACAACAGCCGATCTTTCACGTTTATAGCACAAAGAGAAAATGTCCATCAGCACCTTCAGATTTCTCAGAACTGGTATGTTTGCTTCATGAAATGTTACCCCATTTGCTCAAATACTATATGGTAAATGTTCTAAAATTTTGAACACTAGTTGACCACCTTAATGGCCTACACAAACAGTGCTGACCCAAATCAGACTGGTTCTGAAGAATTTTTTGAATTCCAGCCCTTATGATAACCCACATTTTCATTTAGAACAGAAAGTGTAAAGTGTTTGAATAATAGGATATTTACCATGTCTGACCCCCACCCCCCTCATAGCAAAATTGAGAGGTTTGACATAGAACTTAGCATAGAGCACAAGCAAATACCAAAAAAGATATTTTAACAGAAGATGAGAATTGCCACGTCACACAACATATTAAAAGGATTTTTGGTATTTAGCTGTGCTGATATCTAATTATATAACTATTCTTCTAATAAACCAATAAAATGAAATTGGTGAAAAGAAATTTTCAGTTTTTAGCTCTAGAGGGGGCCGAAAAAGCCCCGTAATGCACATACTCCTTTTTATTTTTATCAATATCTTTTTAAAAAAACATTTGAGTAAAAAGGTTTTTGTTTTACCCCATATACATGTTTTTTATGTCTCCCCCCTTCAGGGTCGGGAGACATATTGTTTTTCCCCGGGCGTCCGTCTGTCTGTCTGTCTGTCCGTCTGTCTGTCTGTCCGTCTGTCTGTCCGTCTGTCCGTCTGTCTGTCTGTCTGTCACAAATCGTGTCCGCTCTATAACTTGAAAACCACGTAAGCTATATTCACGATACCTTATACAAATATTAATCAGCATGAGATGACGTGCAGAGTGCATGAATGGTAACTCTGCCTTTTATACTTTTGGAGTTATTTCCCTTTGAACTTTGTGCATCACAAAAATCGTGTCCGCTCTATAACTTTAAAACCGCTTAAGCTATATTCACGAAACTTTATACAAATATCAATCAGCATGAGATGACGTGCAGAGTGCAAGAATGGGAACTCTGCCTTTAATACTTTTGGAGTTATTTCCCTTTGAACATTGTGCATCACAAAAATCGTGTCCGCTCTATAACTTGAAAACCGCTTAAGATATATTCACGAAACTTTATACAAATATCAATCAGCATGAGATGACGTGCAGAGTGCAAGAATGGGAACTCTGTCTTTAATACTTTTGGAGTTATTTCCCTTTGAACTTTGTGCATCACAAAAATCGTGTCCGCTCTATAACTTGAAAACCGCTTAAGCTATATTCATGAAAGTTTATGCAAATATCAATCAGCATGAGATGAGGTGCAGAGTGCAAGAATGGTAACTCTGCCTTTTAAACTTTTTGAGTTATTTCCCTTGGAACTTTGTGCATCACAAAAACTCATCCGCTCTATAACTTGAAAATCGCTTAAGCTATATTTACGAAACTTTAAACAAGTATCAATCAGCATGAGATGAGGTGCAGAGTGCAAGAATGGTAACTCTGCCTTTTATACTTTTTGAGTTATTTCCCTTGGAACTTTGTGCATCACAAAAATTCGTCCGCTCTATAACTTGAAAATCGCTTAAGCTATATTTACGAAACTTTATACAAGTATCAACAAATATGAGTTGACATGCAGAGTGCAAGAATAGTAACTCTGTCATATACTCTTAGAGTTATTTCCCTTGGAACTTTGTCCATCACAAAAACAATTATCTATGACTATTTTATGCCAGGTTATGATTGTGCAATAGTATACTACATTGACAGATATCTTTACTAGATACGAGCTGATTGTCTGCATGAAGTGACTAGAATTTTTGTAAGAAATTGTATTTAATGTTTCTGTTTGAAATTGTATTCAATGACCCATGCTTTTGACATCAAAAGGGGGGAGACATCTGTTTTTTCGTAGAAAAACAATTCTAGTTTTAATTGTTTTTTGGCACCTACATGTAACCTTAGTCAGGCCGAATAAAAAAATATATGTGTTTAGGGTAACCCGCCTTACCTAAATTTACTGGTGAAAGCTAGATTTTTTCCAGGTCTTCCGGAAAAACTTAATTTTATGCATTTTGAAAGGCAAATGTTTTGAAAAATTATTAATTTTCTGCATTTTGAAAGGCAAATACATGTTTTGAAAGGCAAATTGCCATTCAAAATGCATAAAATTATATTTTTTCCCAGAAGACAATAATAGAAAAAAATTTGTGACCCTAACCTACCTAAAATTTTCAGACCTGCTACCCGAAACACACTTATTTATTTTTTGCCGTATCATGAGACGCACAGTCCAAAATGAATTAAAAAAAAAATGCCATTGATTGAGGGGATGAGTGGTTTGGGGTTGTGAATGGGAAAATTTATTTAATTTTCAACAAAGTTATGGCCTTTGATGTTATAAAAATGTGTTGGTGGGTAGAAGGCTGATATGTTATACTGTTAGTATATGAGGCCCTCTTACAGTATACAGTGCTCCAGATATTTTTGACTATCATTAGTACCAATACTGGTCCAAATCCGTACCAGCTATTTTCTATTAGTTTTTTTTGTTTGTTTGATTTGATTCTTTATGTCCCATCAACAATCTTTCAGTTAAACAGGGACGGGTCTTCCTGGGTTGAACCAGTACTAAGCTTGGATTAATGAACCTTGCTCAAGGACCACAACGCAGTACATGTATTAATTTTGGCTTAGCCAATTTTTTTTATGAAAGCTTACACTTGTATTTAAAACGGGTCACAATGTTGCTGTCTTCATGTACGATTTGATCGCCCATTAATCCAAACGGCTATGCCCCTATATGTATGTAGGCAAGAATATTGGAACATGGATGATTGTTTTATTGCCATCTGTAAACACGCTGCGCTTCTACCTTTGTAAATCCGAGAAATTCCTACTTTCAGTTTCTACATTGACTGGTTCACACAAAATTACAAGGACCAAACTGATAGCAAACTCTCCGAAGTGGTCTCTGCGCACATATTATTCTGAAAACACATGTTCTTCAATCTCGGTCCGGTCCAATACTTTTGTGGTATGAAATGATTTCTACGGTCATTCTCCTCCCTTCGGCTGATTCATTCAAGAAGGGTTGTTGTCAGTTACAAGCAAAAGTATGTGCCCAAATTACTGGTTGACCACTTGTTGACCACTTGTTCAAGCCTTCCCAGGAAAAAATGTGGTTAGGTGAACTGACCGTCCCACCATGACCATAGCTTTTGACTTGGGACGTAAAGCAATAAAAAACAAAAACAAATCTTCCAGGAAGACATGGTAAGGGGACGCAACTGAACATTGGGGAGTTTCTATTGAGGCAAAAATAAAACATTGATAAGCAGTCCAGCAAGTTGATTCTGGATTTCTGAATGCATTTATTTTGATAAGATTCAGAAATCAGTTCAAATATCAAGCGTCTTCTGATTCGAAATGGATGAAAACTACGGGTTACTGGTAAAAACGTACTGTACAAGCAAAAACACACCTGTATTCGGTACGTACTAATTTTCATCTCTATCCCTATCTGGGGAAAACGGACCTGTAATTTATGTCTGTACGGACACTATCTGGAGGCCTGGTATAAAAAAGGATTATGGCCTTACACACAACCTTGACCTCTGGGGTAGGGTCAAAAGGTCAACAATGTTTTCTTCTGAAAGTAGTCATGTTGCATATCAAATGGTAGGGAATGAAGCATAAAAATATTTTGGCCTCATCGGGAGAAAACCTGCCTTCGTTGTTTCCCACAAAAGGAGAATCAAACCAGTCTCCTCAGCTACAGAGACTAGCTAGAAAATTGACATCTGGCTTGCAGTAGGCTTAGATATGGTGCTTTCCAAAAAGCGAATAACAAAGGCCCTGATCAGACTGCGCGGATGTGCAGGCTGGTCTGCGCCTTTGTTGTTGGCAAACCTCCGAAGAAAGGTTTTCTTGCGACGGGACCCATTTAGACCTTACCCACTCCCTGACATCTGGGGTTGGGTTAACAGGTCAAATATTGAAATTGTGCGGTTAAGCATATTTTTAGCTCACCTGAGCCGAAGGCTCATGGGTGAGCTTTTAGTATACCAGTCACTCCGGCGTCCGTCCGTCGTCTGTCGTCCGTCGTCCGTCCGTCCGTCCGTCCACAATTTCAAACATCTTCTCCTCTGAAATCACTGGGCCAATTAAGTTCAAATTTCATATGGAGACTCCTTAGGACGCGGGAACGAAAGTTTGTTCAAATGGTCCTGGTCACATGACCAAGATGGCCGCCACGCCCATATATGGTAAAAACCCTTTAAAAATCTTCTTCTCCAGAACCAGAAGGCCGATGACCTCAGGACTTGGTATGTAGCATTG
Source organism: Loripinus fragilis (assembly GCA_964019695.1). Classification (NCBI taxonomy): domain Eukaryota; kingdom Metazoa; phylum Mollusca; class Bivalvia; order Lucinida; family Lucinidae; genus Loripinus; species Loripinus fragilis. Next base: position 82,800,045 of record OZ026527.1, on the reverse strand, counting down.
GGGATGTGGGGCCTACCAAGTTTGTTCAAATGATGATCCTAGATTGACCTTGACCTACTTAACGTCAAGGTCAAATTTGCTTCCTAGTGCATTTAAATAGGAAAATTTCTGAAAAGTTGATTTTTTTTAAACTGTTGAAGCCAAAGTCATTATTCTCACTTGATATGTTTAACCTAATGAGACTATGGCTATAAATAAGTCCCAAAGGTCAAGGTTGACCTTTGACCTTTCAGGTTAGGTCGCTCATATTAGAGTCCCATTAATATATTAAAACATAGTTTTCTCACAAACCATTGGCCCAATTGAACTCAAAATTCATGTGAAGACTCCTTATGATAAGTTAGCCAATATATATGCATAATATATTGGTCACATGACCAAGATGGCCGCCACGCCCATATATGGTAAAAACCCTTTAAAATTCTTCTTCTCCAGAACCAGAAGGCCTGTGATATTGGGACTTGGTATGTAGCATTCAGGATGTGGGGCCTACCAAGTTTGTTCAAATGATGATCCTAAGTTGACCTTGACCTTCTTAACGTCAAGGTCAAATTTGCTTCTTATTGCATTTAAATGGGAAATTTCTTGAAAAGTTGATTTTTTGAATACTGTTAGAGCCAAAGTCATTATTATCACTTGATATGTTAAACCTAATGAGACAATGGCTATAAATAAGTTTCAAAGGTCAAGGCCACCACACCCATATATGGTAAAAGCCCTTTAAATATCTTATTCGCTGGAACAAAAGGCCAATGGCCTTGGGACTTGGTATGTAGCATTGGGGATGTGGTCTCTACCAGGTTTGCACAAATGATGAATCTAGCCTGACCTTGACCTACTTTATGGCAAGGTCAAATTTGATTCCTAATGCATTTATATGGGAAAAATCTTGAAATGTTTGTTTTTCTTTAACTTTTCAAGCCGAAATCATAATACTTTCGAGAAATGTTTAACCTTATGAGACAATGGCTTTATATAAGTACCAAATGTCAAGCTGACCTGTGACCTTTTATCCAATGCCACCCATATGGACTGCCACATACCTATATAAACATTGGTTTCTTAGAAATCACTGGGCTGTTTGATGGAGTATTATTAAATTGTTTTAGGTCACTTTACCAAATTGGCTACAAGCCCCATATATGGTAAAACAAAATGTTTTATTATAAGCCGTAGTTGACCTTGACATATTTTAACATTATTAAAGAGATCAGGTGAGCGCCTCAGGACCTTCAGGTCCTCTAGTTATTTGAAACTTACCATGTTGACACTAAAACAAAGGGTATACTAGATATTTGACATGATTTACTTTTTACCTATTAATGATACCAAAGGTAGACTTAGGGGTCAGAGAAACATGATTCATATTTTGTGATTTACTTTTATCTCGAAAATAATCTTTGGTCAGGGATTAAACTTTTTATGCCCCCAAAGGAACTTTGGGAGGCATATAGTAATCGCACTGTCCGTCTGTCCGTGTGTCCATCCGTCCCGCTTTCGTGTCGGTCCATATCTCCTATATTCGTTGAGGTAGGAATTCCAAATTTGGTGTGTGGATACATCTTTGGATGGCGGAGTGTCGCCTACCATTTTCGGGTCACTGTGACCTTGACTTTGACCTCTGACCTAGTTTTTAGAATAATCATGTCCGGAGCATATCTCTTATATTATATGAAGTAGGAAACTCAAATTTGGTGGGTGGATGCGTCTAGGGATGACGAAGTGTCGCGTACCATAATTGGGTCACTGTGACCTTGAACTTGACCTCTGACCTAGTTTTTAGAAACTGCATTGAGTCTTGTGCATATCTCCTATATTCTTTGAGATAGGAATTCCAAATTTGGTGTGTAAGTGCATCTTGGGATGACGGGGTGTCACATGCCAATTTTGGGTCACTGTGACCTTGACTTCTGACCTAGTTTAAAGAATTATTGTATCCGGAGCATATCTCTTATATTCTTTGAGTTAGGAATTCCAAATTTGGTGTGTGGATGCTTCTTGGGATAGCAGAGTGTCATGTACCATTTTTGGGTCACTGTGACCTTGACCTCTGACCTAGTTTTTAGAATAATCATGTCCAGAGCATATCTCTTATATTATTTGAGGTAGGAATCTCACATTTGGTGTGTGGATGCATCTTGGGATGACAAAGTGTCGCATACCATTATTGGGTCACTGTGACCTTGAACTTGACCTCTGACCTAGTTTCTAGAAATTGCATTGAGTCTAGTGCATATCTCCTATATTCTTTGAGATAGGCATTCCAAATTTGGTGTGTAAATGCATCTTGGGATGACGGGGTGTAACATACAATTTTTGGATCACTGTGACCTTGACCTCTGACCTTGTTTTTAGAATAATCGTGTCCCGAGCATATCTCTTATATTCTTTGAGTTAGGAATTCAGAATTTGGTGTGTGGATGCATCTTGGGATAGCGGAGTGTCATGTACCATTTTCGGGTCACTGTGACCTTGACCTCTGACCTAGTTTTTAGAATAATCATGTCCAAGGCATATCTCTTATATTATTTGAGGTAGGAATCTCAAATTTGGTGTGTGGATGCATCTTTGGATGACAAAGTGTCGTGTACCATAATTAAGTCACTGTGACCTTGAACTTGACCTCTGACCTAGTTTCTAGAAACTGGTGCATATCTCCTATATTCTTTGAAATAGGAATTCGAAATTTTGTATGTAAATGCATCTTGGGATGCCTCAGTGTCACAAACCATTTTTGGGTCACTGTGACCTTGACCTCTGACCTCGTTTCAAGAATTGTTGTGTCCAGAGCACATCTCCTATATTATTGATGTAGGAATCCCAAATTTGGGGTGGTGATTCCTCTTGGGATGGCGGAGTGGTGTATACCATTTTGAGTCACTTTGACCTTGACATTGACTTCTGGCCTCATTTCTAGGTTTTTCCTGCTATATTACAGCTAACTTTCCTCAAATGTGTCTTATGCTAGACCAATTCCTTTGGGGGCATTCTTCACGTGTTTGTGACATTTCTTGTTCCTCTAAAATAACATTTGGTCAGGGATTAAATTTCGATTAACTCTTCCCCTGCTGGCGTTAACTTTTTTCATCCACTGATAACCTAAATACAAACAGCGTGGACCCAGATCAGAATGTTGATCCTGATCTGGATGCAAACTGTTTGACATTCTGTATTCCTGAAAGAATTTTTTGAAAAAGATAATTTTGAAAAAAGTCGACAGACCACAACCAAAACGTGAAAAATTACCCAGCATGCAAAGAGTTGTTTTAGATAGGTTGCTTCTGATGTGGGATTATTATCATTTGTCAATGCTTTTATTTTCATCTTCAGGTTGAAAAGTCTGCTAAAAGAAGATGTCTGAATTCAGAAGGAATGGAGACAGACTCTGTTACCATGGAAACACAGTCATTTCCTGTTCCAGACCATTGTCTGTCAAGATGCTTCCCACAACGATTGCCCGTAGATCACATTCAACACATTAATCATTCTCAGGTAGGACACAATATTTAGGCCCAAATTAAAATTTTATTTGTTTCCCCTTACCCGACCGACCCTGAAAAAAGGCCCTACTCAAAAAACTTTATTTCAATTTTCAGTCCAGAATTTTTTTTAATTTCATTGCAAACTTAGAGAATTGTCCAATGTAAACAGTGTTATCTTAGCAAAACAGTGTTATCTTAGCAAATTGTTTGTGTATTTGATTTTATTGCCTAAAGTAGGACTATACAGTAAAACCTGCCTAAAACATCCACTTAAAGATATACACAACAAAGGTCGTTAAGACAAATGGGCGCTAAATGCAGGTCGAAAGTATTGCAGAATGCTCCATGGGAGCATTTTGCAATACTTTTGACCTGCATTATGCAATAATCGGTCTTGAAAAAACAAACATGTTTTTTTTTGTCTTTTGTTGAATGACCTCTTGAGACAGGTTTTACTGTATACAATTAAGTTTAATGAGTATCCAATTTTTTAGAAGTTAAAAAATAATTTTCCGACTGACCGACACATACCAGTAAAACGGGGTCGGGTAAGGGGAAACAAAAATAATTTTAAGGTTGGCCTTATTCTGTAGATACTGTTTGGATACAGTTGATATAAAATTTCGAGTATAAACTTGTGGTAACATGATTGTATATTCTTATCAGTCAGTTTAAACATTTGTTGCATACAAAAAACAAAGGCGCATTTTACTGGTACCAAATCTTTGCCCTAGATTCTGTTGTTGTTAAAGCATAAAAATTGTTTAGCTCACATGGAGGCTTCCTAACTTATGCAATGCATCATCACAGTAAAGGCTACTTTTTTAAAGTGTTTAGTCTATGAAAGTTCCCACCTGGTATGGATAGAACAACTTATTTCCAGCAGAGCCCACGGTGCGTGCCATTACCTCCCTGATTATCCAGTTTAGGCTGATACTGCTGGTAACAGTACCCGGTTAGGTAACCACCCAACCAGAAATAATCAGTTGATAGTTCCGCAGCTACCGGGAATCGAAACCGGTTGCCAGCTTCATAGTCCAATGCACCAACCACTCGGCCACAGAACCACCTAAAAGGGCTCACGACTAGTAGATAGAGCTAAAGAAAACCAAGTTGAGCAAAGGTGGGCCCAGCAAATGACAAGAATTAGATACGGACCCATGGATGAAAGCTTTACATCAGGGCCGCCATTGAGTCTGAGGCCTGACAAACTGATTTGAAACACATATACATTATGGAGAGGGTAAACACTTTATGCCTTTCCGCTGTTCATAGCAGGGGCATAATATTAATGGGCCTCGTCGAGAGAAAACCTGTCTTCGGGGGTTTGAGAACAACACAGGCGCAGACCAGACTGCGCATCCGCGCAGTCTGATCAGCGCCTTTGTTATTCGCTTGTTGGAAAGTATCATATCTAGACTTGCTACAAACAAATTTCAGTTTTCTAGCTAGTCTCTGTATGTAAGGAGACTGGTTGGAGTCTCGCTTTGTTGATAACCCCGAAGACAGGTTTTGTTGCGACGAGGCCCAAATATAAGCTGCTCAAATTGCTTGTGATTTTTCCCTCACAATCATGGAAATGTACAATTTATGGTACCTTCTATTTGGGCCTCTGTAGGGGTATTACCAAGGCCCTTTGTACTGATCAACTGATGATGCGATAATTCGAAATTTGGAGTTGTTGTAATGTTTCGAATCCACCTGAAGAATAGAAAGTGTAGCTGGTATCACTGTTATCATTTGGGCGCCAACGTGAGAAAACCTGCTTTTTTGGGTGGAGGGGGGGGGGGGGGGGGGGGGGTTGCGTACAACAAAGGGGCAGACTGGCTTGCGCATCTGCACAGTCTTATCAGCACTCTTGTTATTTGCTTATTGGATAGTATCAAATCAAAACTCGCCTCAAGCGAACTTTCACTAATCTAGCTAGTCTCTCTAGGTAATCAGGCTGGTTTGAGTCTCACTTTGTCGGAAACTCCGAAGACAGGCTTTCTAGTGTTAGGGCTCATATAATATTTTATGGTGGTTGTTTTTGTGCCCTTTTGTTGTTCGTTGTATACTTATTGTCATTATTTATTGTAAGATAACCTATCTTATGCATGGGTAAAAGCTTTCAGGATTATTCCTGAATTCAGCATTTTGAGTCCGACTTTCCATAGAAAGTCGGCCTCAAAAGTCAAAATGCTGAATTAGGCAGATAATAATAAATTTTATCAAATGACATCACATCTGGGAGTGAAATAACTACATGCAATAAATCGATAAACCACTGGTGGTTTTCTAGAGAGTGCAGTGGCTCAGTGGTAGAGTGCTTGACTCGAGAATGAGAGGCTGAGGGTTCGAGCCTCTACGGCGTCACTGCATTGTGGTTCTTGAGCAAGACACATTTATCCTAGCTTAGTACTGGTTCAACCCAAGAAGACCCGTTCCTGTTTAACTGAAAGATTGTTGATGGGACGTAAAGAATCAAATCAAACAAATCAAACCACTAGTGGTTTACAGATTTTCGGGAAATTTTATGACCTCAATAACAACTTTGCATATATAATGACAAAATTATAACGTTTTTATGGCAGAAATGAGATTTCAAAGTTATCTTAATGTCATATGATAGATAGAATCCAACAGTCATGCTCCTGTATTATTTGAATTTATTAAACTCGATGCGAAAAAGTGATAAAATGCTCGGCACACCTCGCATTTTATTCCTTTACCTCAACTTGTTTAATAAATTCAATAAAACAAGAGAACTCATGTTAGATCCTCTATTTCTGATATATTTACAGTTTATATATAGACAATTGACCATTTAAACTTGAATCATTAATATTTTGAAGGCATACTGCAAGTTTTAGAATTAGAATCGCCAAAGTTCAGGATTTTGGAAATTTTTTAACTTTCATCCATGCTTATGTCCATTTACAGCCCTTGTGTTCACCTCAGCCAAATCCTGATATAACCCACCTTGCTCACACTACAGTACTAGAGAACAATAACCATCTACCATCACTACAACCACCAGTCTTTCATCAACAGCCACAGCTTATTGTGCCTCACAAATCTAGTCAGGTATGTTAAGATTATTGTTACCTCATACTGACAAATTTGTGAACATTAGCCACTAACGGTCCATCCAGCCACCAGTCTCATCCACATTCTCAACATATTGTGCCTCTCAAAGTAGCCATCACATGTGGATTATTGTGTTTTCCTACTTTTGCATGTTAGGATATCAAGAAATGGTTAGGTCTTATTCAAGCAATCTTTTTTCTAAGTTCCTCATCGACACACATCTCTGCAGAAGAAAATAATTATATTGGCAGATTCTTTACTGGAAAAAGGTTTAAACAGTAACTTAAGTGAGTATCATGACCAGGAAATGTCACAATCACAGAGACCATCCTATGGCACCGTGAGGAAGATACACAGAACAATAACAACCACATCATAGCAAGTACACAATTAAAATCAAGCAACCAGCTCTCTCTTCCTCAGCAAGATGACTGCATTACATAACAAGTAGCAAACAAAAACCCACACAAACAATAGATGCAACAGTGAACAATGAATCAACACACAACAGAACCACCACCTTGGAACTAACACACAATCTACAAACTAAGCACTCTTCCACAGTTGGTGCAGAGTAACTGAAAGTTTTGAGATAAATATGAATAATCTTTCACCTATACAGTAAACAGGGCTTCCATTAACTTTCAAATCCAGGAAGTCCAGACTTCCTACCCTTGAAATTCGGAAGTCCCATTGATTTTTTTTGGAAGTCCCACTTTTTTTTCTGTGATACTGTGGCGGTGTGGCGGATTGTCAAACTTGCTTTGAAAAATAAGATATATATTTCAGAGATCATTCTTTGTTCCTTACAAGATAGGTAGGGTAGGGTAGGGTAGATAGATAGATTTGTTTCGGAGGGTGTTTGTGTAGCAATTATTTTAAAGGCTTGTTCTTACTTGTGTAACAATTAATCTTTATAAGCTTGTACTTATACAGAATGAGATCATTCTTTGTTCCTTACAATGCGTAGATAGGTAGGGTAGGGTATGGTAGGGTAGAGTAGGGTAAGGTAGGGTAGGGTAGGGAAGGGCCGGGTTAGGTAGGGTAGGGAATGGAAGGGTAGGGTAGGGTAGGGTAGAGGGTTAGGTAGGGTAGGGTAGATAGATTTGTTTGGGAGAGTGTTTGTGTAGCAATTTTTATTTTAAAAGCTTGTACTTATTTTGTGTAACGATTATTTTTTATAAGCTTGTACTTGTACAGCGTAAAAATTGCAACAAAACAACATTCGGTTTTAATATGTTGAATGTTCGTTGGTGTAGTGCCCGTGTAGAAGGAGCGTTCAAGTACTAAACTATCGCATGCGCAGGATCTACACAATTAATTACGACGCAGACGTATAGAGTTCACAAGCGTGCAAAGTGTCACGTCGGCACTTCAAACAAAACGGATAGTGATTGGGCTGTTGGCCGTTTCGCTTTATTGCTCAGGGACGGGACGTCCGTCTCGCGGGAATGGTTTCTAAGGCCGTTGTCAAGATGTGTCGATGTAAAATTTCACACCTGTTGGATGACACGCTTAAATAATTACGCTTCCGACTGAAGCCTACACGTGACACTGGCTGTCAATAAAACTCTCGAAATCAGTCAAGTGGGACGTCCTAGCGTGGTCAATAAACAAAATAAATGAGTTTCCAATACGAAGGCGGGACATAAATCACGTAATCTGGTAAATGTGGGCGGGTTTTTTTCTGCAGACAGGACGTCTCGATATCCATTTTCGGCCGTACTAAGGAATTTTCAGAAGTCCGCGGTACGTCTTTGATGTGTAATTTCGGCGTACGCAGCCGATTTTTGGACGTAATTTACGGCGTACGTCCGCCTAACGGAAGCCCTGCAGTAAAACCTGTCTTAAGCGGCCACTCAAAAGGTCTTAAAGACAAATGGTAGCTAAATGAAGGTCGAAAATATTGCAGATTGCTCTCTTGGAGCAATCTGCAATACTTTTGACCTGCATTAATCGATAATCTGTCTTGAAAACCAATATTTGGTCTTGCCATAGAGATTTCTTAAACATTTCAGCAGACCAGAAAAACAGACGACTTTTGTTGCGATTGGCGCTTTAAGGGCTAATAATACTAATGATTTATATTGACAAAGCCAGGGTCTCTTTATCAGTTTCTTCAGAATAATGCTTTGGTTACGCCTACAACAGCTGATTTGGCTTAGTCGAAGTTAGAGAAATAGGTAATCCTACTCATGGGCTATTTTGTACTGTATGTTGTAGAGTGACATGATTATGGATCTTCCTGAAGAAGAATACTCAATACCCACATCACCAACAGATGCAAGCAGGGAAGGAGCGTCAAATATGGAAGCCGAGGGCGCCCCTGACCCACAGCAGTATGGTGTAGCTTTTTGTGATGAATTCTGTGTGTAAGTTCACATAAGCCCTGTTAGTTTATGCAGTCAATCCTCTTTACAACCGCTCTGTTTGTCCCCAAATAATTTGATGTTGAACTGAATTTCTGTTGTAATGAATTTAAATCCAAGCTAAACTGATACAGTTGAGCTAATACAATTGATGTTGTAAAGAATTTTGCTGTTAAAAAGAATGTCGCTATAAAGAGTTTTCTCTGTGTATGCATAAATTATGTACAGTCCCTTTATAAAGCACCCTTGTTATAACACAGTGATGGATATAACAGGGTCTTAATGTGGTTCACAAATGTTTCTACTATGGAATTTCATAAAAATGTTGTATTTCATTTCACTAAAGATTGTTTTTTCATCTGGGTCTTCACTGTTTGCCAAAAGGTTAATCTGAATCTTGACCAAGATGATCACTAGTGTGCTGTGTTTTGAAATAGTTTCACATTAAACTTAAGAAAATATTAAGGTTTCACCAGAAAAGCAAGATAGGGTACCAGGTTAGGGTTTCCTGTTGAACTGGGAAGACCTATGAGTTATTTTTTTTATTTTGTTTGATTGTTTACCTTTTAGTCAACAGCTATGGTCATGTCAAGATGGTCAGTTCACCTAACCACTTTATTCTGGGCAAGCTTGACTAAGCTATGAGTTAGAGCATGTACTTAAAAATTGTTTCCAATTAGTAATTTTTATATTTGGGCAAGCATAGGAAATTTTGGTATTTAACATTTACCCAACAAAAAAAGAAACACACAACTTAGAACTGTTTATCTCTCAAGAAGATCACAAGTGATAGACCAGTTTATTTTATATCAGTGCAAAGGTATGTCAGGTACTGCTGCGTTACACATCTTTTGCAATCTGACGTTGAAATTGTGTTAAAGAAAATTGGTCATGAACAAAGTGGGGGTCAATTGTGAAGTCACAGGAAATAAGCGTTTTTATAATGCTCTCTTGCTGGATAAGTTCAAGCAATTGGAATCATCTCAGTAGACCAAATTGTACCCAGACACTTATTCTTTGCAAATTCTATCTTTAAATTCATCATACGCAATAATTGAACGCTAGGTACCCCATGTATTGTGACTACCCTTTGGATAATGATTCCACACTGGAGATAATGCTTACAAAACATTAAAGATTTCAACATTGTTTTGATCAATTTAAACCGTCCTAACTGATGAAAATGGATTTTGGAATTACAAAAAGCATCAATAAACACATTGGTTGACTCACATAACAACAACATATCATTTTCATACTTTGCAAATGTAAAACATACTTGGAATTCCATGCAGACAGTAGCGTTGAATTAACCTTTCCAAATCTCGTTTACCATTCGCCTTGATGTGTTTTGTGCCTACACAGGGAAAGTACAGATACTCATCTAAGTCACACTCAAGTTTTAGAAAGATTTGATCAGAAATGAATATTTCACGACAATTAACATTTTCGTATTAAAATGAGATCTTAATGTGGAAAATCGTAGTGGTGCATTTCTTTTTTTGTCGGGTATATATGGGAAGCAACTTGGGCTCAGGCAAGTCTACAGACTGGGCTGTTTTACCAGAGCCTTCCCAATCATAAGCATTAAATATGGAAGTAGCTCAAAATAAGTGTTGGGTCCTTTAGATAGCTGTATATGCATGCATGGGTCAAAGTTTTCAGTATTGTTCCTAAATTCGGGATTTTGAGGCTGACTTTGTGAAAGTCAGCCTCAAAATACTGAATTAGGCAGCTTGAAATGACATCTGATTTATTTTCAAGTAATCTTAAGACATTTGACTATTTAAGCATGAAAATGTAATACTTTGAAGGCATGCTGCAAGTTTAAAAATTTGAATTTCTAAAGTTTAGGATTTTGGAAACTTTGAGCTTTCACCCATGTTCATGTTTAAAGAGTATCTTTATGCATATGAGAAAATACCTAAATCTCATGATGAGCTGGCCCCTTTTACCTCAATTAGCAGCATATATATTACATTTGCAGGGGAGGTAAGGTGAGTCCAACATCACAGCGGGTGCGGTGTTTTTGCAAGCCATCATGGGAAGGGCTGATGAGTTCGAGGCCTTACATATCAGACTACTACTAGATTGCTTGTGTCAGGACATTTGATCTCTCATGTGTACAGTAAAACCTGTGTAAAACGGACACTAAAAAATAGATAAAACAAAGGTCTTAATGACAACTGGTAGCTTAATGAAGGACGAAAGTATTGCAGAATGCTGCCCTTGCAGATGCAGAATGCTCCCCTTCAATATTTTTGACCTGCATTAAGCCATAATTGTTCTTAAAAATCAATTTTTGGTCTTTTTAGGAGTGGGTTTTCCACAGGTTTTTCTGATAGTAAATTCTTAGATGATAGTTTATAGATTATTTTTTGCTATTTTTATAAGATAATAGGGCAGGACATCACATTATTGCATACTAGATGTGATAGTCCTCGATTTTCACCCATGTATTAAATTTCCACCGAAAACACCCGGGCCTAGCTAGCACCTAAATCATAGGACAGATAAGCCTGATCAAACAGCTTAACTCTTTCGCTGCCAATGTCGCCTTTTGGCGACTTAAGGCTGACTGCCAATGTCGCAATAATGCGACTTGGACATGTGGTTTGATCAAGTGATGTATGTTACCTTATTTTGTGACTTATCAATGGTAACAAAAGAGATAACCTCAAAAGAAGACTACTTTATGGCAAACAAACCTGGAACTGGCAAAAAAAATTGTAAAACACTGTAATTTTATAAACTTTAAAGTGAGTTACACCAATTTCAGGGAAATGGCGGCCAAATGGCTTCCAGCTGCACCCTAAAAGAGGTATAATAGTAGAAAAATGTCATTCCAGTGATATAAAATATGTTATTTCTTGGTAAAAATAATCATAATAAAGCACAAGGCAAACATCTACTCACAAATAAAAATGTTTGGGGTATTTTCTGCAATATAATGATCAAAATATGATAATTTAATTAAATTAGGCCATATAAGGTCAAGGTCATAAAAGGTCAAGGTCACCTGACATGTCTGCCCATCTAAAATCATACTATTATGCTACACAATATATGTGCAATCTTTTGTCAAAGTTTCACCATGATATTCAACCAGATAATGATTTTATACTATTTAAACAGGTATACCCTGTTTTAAGATATTACCTAAAATAGATTCGGCACTGAGAAGTACGTTTCTCTAGAAAGTTGGCAGCGAAAGAGTTAAACCAGATGGAGCAGGCTGATCAGGGTTGAAAATGTTTGCCATTCCAAGACTGCATGAAGATAGTCAAATGAATATGATCAGGCTGATCAGGGCTTTTACTGTTTACCTTTCCAATTCTCCATTTAACATGTCTCACATAGGTCAGATTGTAAACATTTTTGACTGTAAAATTGAGACTATTTTCTTACCCATCAGTTTAAACATATGTTTTTGAGTACTCAAAAGAACCGTCTCAATGAGACGTTTCTTTTGAGTACCCTCAACATATGTTATGGTTGTGAAATAAGAAAATACATGTACACACTCTTATCTGACAGCCTGGGAACACAGTGGCTCAGTGATAGAGATCTTGACTTGAGACTGAGGGGTCCCGGGTTCGAGCCTCACAGGCGTCACTGAGTTGTGGCCTTGAGCAAGACACATTTATCCTTGCTTAGTACTGGTTCAACCGAGGAAAGCCCATCTCGCCATAACTGAAAAATTATTGACTGGGACGTAAAGAATCAAATCAAACAAACAAAATAATCTGATGGCCTGCTGCATCAGGTTAACAAGCGGATTTGCTCATATTTTAGGATAAATATGGTTGGAGATTAGGGTGTCTGAATGTTTAGGGTAAATATGATAAAACTATAAGGCTTTGTATGATCATGTGGTATAGTAATCATGTAGGAGCTGGTTTTGCTTTGTCATGAAATCATTACATGAGTTTCTTGCACATACAATAAGGAGTTGAGTCGATGCTTGACATCCTAGCCAACAATTTTTCATTCATGTTGGGACATGTCTTTGGTTGAACCAGCGTTAAGCAGAGGATAAAGTTTCTTGCTCAAGGATATAATACAGTGCCTCTTGTGAGGCTGGAACCAGTGAGCCCTCAATCTCAAGTTGAGCATTCTACCACTGAACCACTGTTGTACTCCATTAAGGATATATATACGAGCCAAGATCTGACAGAAGGGACCTTCTGGCAATAAATGTCAAAATTTAGACATTTACAGAGAAAAAAAAGACCTAGCTGTTGTGAACAATTACAGAAAATTTGAAGAGATTGTCTTTACAAATAACAAAGAAATGAGCGGTATAACTCGTATAGTTGATGCGTTTTAAACATGACGTCACTTAACGTTGTTAATGACGTTATGAGGTAAACACCATTGTGTTAACATATGACGCTAATACAAAGACGCTAGGAGCATTATTTCAAGAATGCTCCATGTTTCTGTAAATTTAATGTGTATGCAATTGCATAGACTGCACAAATAGCACACACATGCACCCCTCGTGTTCACAAAAACATTTGAAATGAGGTACCCTGTTTTAAAAGAAGTATGTAATCCATATGCACAACTGTTGCCATGGTAAAATACATTATACTTATCACTTAATTTATCAGAACTGTTTGGGCCTTTGAATGTTTTACATGTTAGAAGCAATTTGACTCAATTGTAAGAACATGCAAAATCTTGAAAATTTAGACATTTTTGAATTTTTGATTACACAAAAACTGCTTAAATGACCGAAGGACTCTTTTGTCAGATCCGCGCTTGTACACTTTTTTAAACAGCATTTAGTGCTTCCTGAATGTGTTGAAGCTTGGCACTATATGTTAAAAGCAGTTTTGCTCAAAGCAATGCCACCACTTGTGAACCATGTGTATGTGTTGTACAGAACATGCATATGGCATGGTTAAGATTGTGAAACAATCTTGGAATATCCCTGTCTGCTGAGCAGGAAACATAAATGTTCATTGTCTCTGATAAAGACAAGTTAAAAGGAGTATTTTATCCCTACGCCAGTCAGAGTTAACATTACTCTATAGAGTTTGAGATGCGTTGGGGTTTATTTCTGGATACAAAGTTGTCAAAATAAAGTGTGAATGCTGTGTGATTAAAAGGGATGTCAAATCGAGAGATAAAAACAGTTCAGTATTACAAAGTAGATAAATATTATACACTGTTAAACCATAAATATCATCACAATAACCATCACCACAATCATCATCGTCATCATCATCATCATCATCATCATCATCATCATCATCATAGACATTTTCTATTATTCCTAAAATGAATCTCTTTATGCTTTATACTTACAGTACAGTTCCTTTATAAAATACCTCATTATAACACATCTTTGGCTATAACCTGGCGATGTTGTGGCCCCCAAATTTTTTAGCATGGTATTTTACAAAAGAATTCTAAGAAAATGACTATAGTTCAATGAAATAGTCATTTTTCTATAATTATGTCTCTCGAGAGGAATATTGTTTTTCCCTGCGTGTCCATCTGTCTGGCTGTCTGTCACAAAATGTGTCCAATTTTGTGACTGCAACTCCACCTACACTTTTAGCCGGATCTTTTTGAAACTTTGCAGGTCATTTTTTGGCTTAACTTCTACCAAAGCATATAGTCACTGGGTGTCTTGTGAACGCAACTCCTACAGTTTTAGCGGGATCTTTTTGAATAGCATGGGTTTTTGTCAATGTCTGGTGATGCGCAGGACGTTTGTACTTGAGTTTTCACGTAGTCATTTTGTTTTTGAGTTTTCACGTAGTCATTTTTGGTTTAACTTCTACCAAAGCATGTCGACACTGGGTACCTTGTGAACTCAACTCCTACAATTGTACCCAAATGTTTTTGAAACTTTCAGGTGTTTTGTCTAGGTCTGAAGATGTGAATCATGTCATTTGGATGAAACATGAATTTTCCATTATAATTGAAGTAGTATACTGAACAGCAAAAGAAACACATATTTTGCATATTTGGTATAATGTATATATTGGGGTTTAAATACTGATCTAATGATATGTTAGGCATCACTGATGTATGGGACATATGTTTAATCAAATGCATCAAAAATGGATGGCTCATTGGAATAATGATGTAAAGGGGCGTAACTCTGGGTGTAATAAAATAGCTAGTAATAAAGTGACTTTTGAGATGGTGTATGCCTAAAACAACTGAACGGATTTGAATGAAAATCACTCTGCGTGATAATCTTGACATACAGACTACTTTTGAAGGTTAAATTGTCCGATATTCTTCAAGGTGCACCATTGTGACCAAGTTACATTATCAGACAATTAACCGGAAGTGTGTTTATAAAGGCAAGAAAGGGTCCAAACAATTGTTTTAAATGGTTCTGTTGGACAGTACTTTACTTGACACCAATCATACTGTGCCAGATTTTCTTACACCCCAAAGATTTCGGTAGCTTTCAATACCAATGCAAAAAATGCAAAAAATGAAGGTTTTTGGATTAGCAGCATAATTTCTACAGCAAAGAATTTTAAAGTTTTATGTTGTTTTCTTATCTGTTGCATTTTGTTCTCGAGACATGCAATGAGATCGGATTCAAAACATGCCTTTTCCAATATTTGGCACTATTTTTGCGTTTTTTGCATTAATAAACAAAAAATAGTAATTACCTGTGTAATAAGGAATAAACTGGCCTGAAACAAACGCATGAGTCTGTTCAAAAATGTTCCTATTAATTAGGGTAAAATTTGATAAGGGTTTATGGTATTAAATGGAAATTGAATAATATGCATTTCTTTAGCTGTCAAGTATATATGATAAATAACCTTTTCCCAAATGATGGTTGTGCAATAGTTTACTGCATTTATAGCAGGATATCTTTGTTGTATATGAAATCAATTTTTTACTAAAACAATCACCATTATTTTAGTCTGAAATTGCATTCAATGACATTTGGATCTTTTTGACACCAACGGGATCTGTTGTTTTGTAGAAAAGCCAATTCTAGTTCCTTTGTAAAATTGTCCCTTTACATGGGTGAAAGTTTTCAGGATTATTCCTGAATTTAGGATTTTGAGGCTGACTTTTTAATTTAGAAAGTCAGCCTCAAAATGCTGAATTCTACAGATATTAATAGCTTTTCTGATTTAATTTCAGTTTATCTAAGGCCAAAAAAAAAATTAGGTGTGTTTACGGTTTGCCGACCGACCCTGTTTTATAACTGCCGACCCTACCATTTTTTATCAGAAAAATAAAAAAAACGAGACAGTTTTCCGGTCCTGCTTCAGCGGTCCAGGATTTTAGTACCGGTATTCAAAATTTTTCGCTGATTCTATTCTATTCGGTATGTAGTCAAACCTTTTACGGATACCTTCGGTTTTTGTAAATCCAAGATCTTTAGTTCTAACATTTAACTTTGTTCCACTCGATTCGAGGTGTCCCAATATTGGGAGAATTTATGACAACAACAACAACAACAACAATGCTGGCGACATTCTCGTCGCTTTTCTTTTCAAAAAAGTGTAATCACCATGATCAGGAAAGCTTGTTTGAAGCAACAAGTCATCACCAGATGACTTGAGTTATTTAATGACAACCATACATGCGATGACGTCTTTCTTCTTTGGGCTTATTTCCCTCATATGTTGCTTGATAGTGTAAGTATTGGAAAAAATGGAGTGAAAAAAAAAATCAAGTGAAAAAAAAAATCAAGTGAAAAAAAAAATTGACCTGACCTACCTACCCTATTTCAAATTAAATAAAAAATAAAAAAAAATAAAAAAGAAAATCGACCGACCTACCCTGTTTGAAATTTTCATCAAATAGTAAACACGCATATTTTTTTTTTTGGTCTAAAGGTATTTGACCATTTAGCTTGGAATTTTTAATATTTTGGAGGCATACAGCAAGTTTTAAATTCTGATTTTCTAAAGTTCAAGATTTTGGAAATTTTGAACTCTCACCCATGCCTTTATAGCATGGTTCACTTGTCTTATAACAAGGTCTTATCCTATGGAACCCAAATAAAGTGATGTAAAGGGACTGAACTGTAATTACATAGATCCAGATAAGAAAATTATATGTTCATAAAATAGTAACTATTTTCTTACCCACCAATTTAAACATGTGTTTTGGGTGCTCAAAAGAACTGTCTCATTAAGACGGTTCTTTTGAGTACCCACAACATATGTTTTGGATGTGAAATAAAGAAAATAGTTTTCCAGTACACACTCTTATCTGGAGGCCTGAATAACATGACCGATCAATATCCATTGCATCACCTTTATCAATTGCAATGAATTTCAGACAGTTGCTATTAAGGAACTTTTCTTTTTATATAAGCTTTGTTGATCCTGATCAGATGGCCTTTACAGAATCGGATTCAAATCATCATTGTAAGATCTTACCGGGATAAGGAGGCCAAGGGTTTGAAAAATACTTCGGAGAGTTGCAATGTAATTGTGTATAGAATTACTGTTGTTTAGAAGTGTGTTCTGGATTTCTGTAAAACAAATAATTTGAAAAGCCCGAAAGAAAATGTGTATAAATTTGTTGTGTAAAATAGTGTTCATTTTTTTGTATGTACAGATTCATGACTGTTGTACATCCCAATATTAATCCATGTCCTGCTGTACCCAAATTTCAAACTCCATTTTTGTAGGCATCCTGCACGTTTTAAAATTTGAATTTCTAAAGTTCATGATTTTGGAAATTTTGAACTTTAACCCTTGTGAATATCATTTTTAAAGGTACTGCAATACTTATGTGCAAAACTAAGATTTCATATCTCCCTCAAACAAGTCTTTATTATTTGGTTCATTTCATATTTACCTGCAATATGCTTTTGCTGTGTTTGTAATTTGTACTATCAATTCTTATACATGTACTTGATAAATGATTTAAATGATTAATTGATCTGCTGCCTTTTAACTTACATTTTGACATCATCCAGCTTTAATATCATTATACAGCTTTGTTTCAACACTGTTTTAACAGATATAATATTATATTTAGATTGAAGCTTCGTTTAGTGCTTTAAACTTAGGCCTAAAATAAAAAAATGTGTGTTTCAGGTTACTGAGCCGTGTCTAAATTTTTGCCCCTGACCCTAGTTTTTTAGGCATTTTAGGGGATTTCCCGGTTCGGGCATATTGTTTCCCCATCTTCCCCATATAAAAACTTTTTAACAAAAAAATATTTTCCTACCTACTGTCCCTATTTTAAAATTTCATGTAACCTGAAACATAACATTTTTTGGGGCCTTAGATATATCATCTTTGAAAAAGTATACCCAGTTCAGCTTACTGAAGAAGCCAGCTGATTGGTTCTACAGTTGTTTGCATAGTGTATGTTATATTGTTACTTTACAATAGCTCTTTTGAGACCATTTATGTTCCTTTTGAATTTTTACTTGGTTTACACATATCTGTCTCTTTAATTATGTAACAATTTTTATTTATTTGAATCTTTGATAGATACAGTAGAAATTCAATGGCTCGAACAGGCTTGGGACCATGAAAAGTAGTTCTACAGGGTTTGCATAGGCTTGAAAAGTACTTGAATATACAGGACTATCTTGAAAATAAAATTTGACTTAAAGTACTTCAAAAACACTCAAAAACCTTGAAAAGTCCTTGAATTTTACCATTTGCAAGAGGATTCAACACTGTTCTTTGGAGGCCTTAATCAGTATAAAATTGTGGTGCCTTAATTTGGTGCAGCATATGCCGCACCAAATAAAGGCTCCACAATTTTACACTGATTTTCTAAAACTAATGTCTTTAGTAACAGAATCTAGCATTTCAGAAGCAGGATTTTAATGTGTAAATCAGTATTTTTCATAAGTTTTCAGTCCTTGAAATTGTAGGAAAGTCTTTTAGAAGTCCTTGAAAAGTCCTTGAATTTTACACGAACTTGCCTGTATGAATCCTGTTCTAGCCTAGGGTAGTTCCAGCCATCCAGGGTGGATTATGCCTAAAATGTCCCGAAGGTGCCGTAATGATTGTTCTAGCCAGGCAAATGAAGCTCTACTGTATGTTAACCCTTGTCCTGCACCTGGATTTATCCTGCTTTGGAAATAGTGTAGATCTAGATCAGCTGGCTTCTGAGGAAGCTAGCTGATCAACGTCTTCAATGTTTTCCACTCTGAAAACACATTTTCTGCTCTGAAAATACATTCTTACAACTAGAATGCTGCATGTTAACAAGATAAAAATTATAGCCGTGTGTGTAGGGGTGGGGGCATGACAAGGGTCAACCCTACTGCACATAAAATGGCCAAAAGTTCACACTGAAATAGAGGATCTTACATGAGTAACCATGTTCTATTGAATTTATTAAACAAGTAGGGGAAAATAGATAAAATGTGAGGCTTTCCAAGCATTTTATCGCTTTTTCGCAACAAGTTTAATAAATTCAAAAATACAAAAGCACAAATGTTAGATTTTATCTATCATATGACATTAAGATTACTTTGAAATCTCATTTCTGGCTTTAAAAGTTAAGATTTTGTCATTATGTATGCAACGTTGTTATGAACGTCATTTCATAACATCACCAAAATCTGTGATTTTAATGCATGTCGTTATTTCACTCCCAGACCCAACGTCATATGATAAACTACAGTAAAGCCTGAATAATTTGAACTTTGATAGCTAAGAGTACTCATGGAAGTTGAATAAAGCTTTGAATACATTAGATACAGACCAGAATACTATTCAACTACCAGGTCTCTGTCTAGCCACGCCACCAACCGGTTCCTATCTCCATTAGCTTTACAAGAGACTGGGACATTGCAAACCATGTGGTGATACAGTGAACTAATAGTTGAATAATTTATGTTTTATTTTATCTAATAAGATTTGGTAGGTCAAATATGGTACACTTTTTTAATGATATTAGATCTGTGAACCTCCTGTCTAATTGCTGAATAAATGTTGTTTGTAGGTGGTTGTTAAAAAAAGATCTGTCTTAATATTTATATTTAGGAGATAACTATTCAAAATTTCATTTTTGGGAGGTATATCGTCAAATATACAGTCAGAAGTTTAGTTTTACGGCTCCACACACGTCGCGGTAAAACATGATTTTCAACCGTATATTCAATTTCAAAGATATAAACCTCCCCAAATGAAAGTTTTGAATATGGTTATCCCCATTCTAATGCACTTCTGCAGTCTCATGTCTAATGGGAGAGTGGCAAGCTACATAAAACAGACATCATCCAACGAAACATGACGTAAATAATGTTGTGAAAGTATTTTGGACAGTAAATCACACATAAAATCAGATATGCTGTCGCATTTTTTTTACGTTATCCTTTCAGACATCTTGTTACAATAGAAGTGTATTAGAATTGTCATTATGTATTTTATTTATCAAAATTCCCATCATTTCCAATCATGACATGTACAGTTTTATTAATTATAGAAAGGCCAAATTTTTAGTATAGATTTAACTGACGTTTGTTAAACGTTTTTATTAGTCATGTACTACAACAGCTTAAATTCATTCCTTCACTAGCATCATGTGAAATTTTTATTTAAGAAATCAATTCAATTTTTGGAATTTTCATGGAACCATGAATACTTCGGGTCTCTTGCAAAGTAAGTGAAGCCCGAAGTGTTTCAAGTTAACTTTGCAAGATACCCGAAGTATTCATGATTCCATGAATATTTCAAAAGTTGAATTTATTGCTTATATTTACATTTTATTATAAATATCTAAAATATAGAAATTATTTATGATTTAGGAAACAAAACAGTTTTGTATTTAATATGAAATTGTATTATCGGTTTTGTTGGAGTGTTAAACAGAAAAGTGGAACAGCCAGCGTAAACACGGACAGCCAATGGAGCAAACAAGAAGCTTGTTTTCCATGTGCGACTCATGTGTGGCTCGCTGTCAACCACATTACCAGTGTCACTTTTGTCGAATGAATTTTATGGTCGAAGCATGTTGCAAGGGCAAGTGAGCTTGGCAGCTGTTAATCAAAGTTTATGTCATTCATGAGGCTATGAATGGTTGCAAAAATCTAAAGATTCATTAAAGGCTTGCTTTGAAAATGTGAATATAACAATATAAATTTTGTGTGACATGAAAATAAAGATCACCAATCTGACATGGATCTGAATCTCAATCACTACTTTTATATTACTTTTTGCTTATTTTAAGCACATTTACACTCAGTACAGTGAAAACTCTACATAGTAGTTTTCATCACTGGGTGTGCAAAAGCACTCCTTATGAATTGGTATAATGAAAATTATTATTTGTCACAATGAAGAAATTACTAGTAATAAGTATTCATTAAATACTGTAAATCCATTATAGTTTAAGGAGCTTCAGTTTCGTTAATATTTGCAGATTTGGTTGCTGGCCAAATAAAATGCTTACCAAACATTTCCTTGACTGAGCAGCAAGGTAAAGGTATGATGGGTCACAAACTCACTGGTTAGAATTTCTAGGGTGTCCTTGAAAATTATTTTGATACATGTATTAGCTTACAGTGAGGACCTTGATGTGTTGTGGCATTCTATGGCATCTCATTTGGGTCTGCACTGTTTGTAAATGGGTGAAATTTTTCAGGATTATTCCTGAATTCAGGAAATTGAGGTCAGCCTCAAAATCCTGAATTTGCTAGACATAATTGCTTCTCTGTTCGTTTTCACTATGTTTGTCAGATAATTGACCATTTACACTTGAAATTGATACTGTTTTACAAACACACTGCCAAGTTTTAAGATATGAATTTCTTAAGTTCAAGAATATTTTTTTTAGAAATTTTGAATTTTCACCCATGCATTTATAGATTCTCAGTAATGATAAACGGGCAAGCTATTGCAATTGCGGATATTAGCTTACATGTACATTATGGCAATAGTACAGACCCTGATATAACATGCCCATCGAGATCTATTTTGTTTTACCACATTTTTGAGATACTTGTCTTAAAAAGTATGAAATATATGGGGCAGTAAATTAGAATTTGGTATTTATCACATATGTATTTAATAAATCCCCATGCTGACGTATCCATCCGGGCTAGAGGTCTAAATTTTGGTTGGAGTCTTCATCTACATCCAACATTTGTATATGCCAGCAACAAAGGCTTAGGTGAGTCTATGCATATGTGCGTAGGCTCGTTTGAGCCTTCATTTCTTGATGATGCGATGAGTTCATTAAAAAATTGTATATGCCAGCAACAAAGGCTTATGGTGAGACTGCATATGTGCGCAGGCTCGTTTGAGCCTTTTTTTCTCTATCATGTGATGAGTACATCCACAAATTGTATATGTCAGCAAATAAGGCTATGTGCCCAGACTCGCCCAAGCCGTCTTTGTTTGATGATACGATAAGTACCAAAATCTTGTACTACAGGCTTATATCTTCATATCACCTGCAGCTTTTGTTAATGATTTATTATTGTCTTTTATTTTCTTTGTCCTTTACAGAAATAAAGATTGTTGTGATTAATATTTACTTGTTTCAATGAAGGGTCCCCTATTTACAGTTCCAAAACATTCAGACACCTTGCCCTGAGGTTATAAAACTTTTTTCATGTTCAACTCAATTGAGCATCGTGTCTTACTGCAGATCCAGGGGTCGCCAGCTCGATCAAGGCCTGGTCCCATATTTTCGTGGAGATTGACCATGGAATAATTTCTAGGACCACTCTCCTCCCTTTCGCTGATTCAAGAAGGGTTGTTGTCAGTTACAAGCGAAAGTATGTGCAGGAAGTACTGGTTAACCACTTAGTCTAGATTACCTAGGCAAAAGTGTGGTTAGTCGAACTGACCCTCCAGACATGACCATAGCTGTTGATTGGGACGTTAAGCATCAAACTAAACAAATGAAATCAACTGAGCATGAAATTTATAATGCTCATAAATATTAAAATGCCAACAATTGTTGGCATTTTAACTTTTATTAGCATGATAAAAACAACCTCTCAGATTTCGAAAGCATGAAAAGCGTTTTCTTTTTTAGTATTTTAGTGTTTATTAGCAGTCAAAATTGCATGCTCAGTTGAGTCAAGCATGAACATTTTTTATAACCTTGGGACCTTGTCTCGTCACCAAACATTTTACATCAAGGTGGTATGACATGTGAAAAACAATTCTGAAAAAAATTAATTGTGAGTAAACCTTGCATCTTTAACCCTTGAACGACTGCAAACCCCTAAAGGGGTACCTTGTCATACAATGAAAGTACAAGAGAGGGCAAAGATCAGGAATCAATACAATCAAGATCCAAATGAAATGTTGCAATAGGATCTGCACTCTTTACAAAGACAAAACAGTGTTTAGAGAAAAAAAAATATTGGTTGGAAATTATAACCTGTGACCCCTCATTATATATAATGGACCAACCGGCCTAAATTGTATTAAACTTTATGGAAAATTCCATTGTTCTACAAAGGGACAAGACTGTCTCTGAATAATTAGGATTAGTGTGGTACTTTGGCAAAAATAAGGCTGCCTCTAATTAGCCCCTCCTGACATATGTGCTTTGTCAGTACCAGTAATAATTAAAATTAATAATGGCATATCAAAACAAATCCTTGAGTGTTTTAGCTCATACTAGTAAAAGGCTCGAGGTGAGCTATTGTTATCGAGGTGAGCTATTGTTATCGTCTTCATCCCTCAGCTGTCATGTGTAAATTTTTCTTTAAAAGACATCTCCTGAACCACAGGCCCAAATTAAAAATATTTTCACTTAAATGTTCCCCATAATGCCCTCTACCAGACAGTAGAGCAAAAGATAGAAAATGTTTAAAAAGCAACTTGTCCGGAACCAATTGTCCAAATTTAAAATCATTTCACATAAATGTATCAAATATTGCCCTCTACCAAAATTGCACATATGGTTTTGCTCCACCGAACATAAGCTGCAAGAGCTAAAGGGAGAAAGTTTTAAACATAACATATAATTATATTATTTATGTAGGCTATGCGGTTTGTCTTTCAGTTAACTCCACGAGATAAAAACTTTATATACTAAGCAAAAAAAAAAAACAAAAAAAAAACAAGAAAAAAAGAAAAAAAAAACATCACATGTAAATTTAATGCTTGTTTTCTCTAGACGCTCTTAAAATTTTACCATTTTTTACGTGTAACTAAATAACATGTATTGAAAGCATCAAGAATGAATATTGCAACAAAAGTTTAAAAAGTAAAGCTTTCAGACCAGTTTAAACTTAGGAGGGGTCAAAATTTTAAAACGCAATATCAAGATGCCCTTTATATGCCTGATTTTAGCTGCTATGACTAAACAAAATTCTCTAGTCGTTCTCAGAACACTTATCAGGCACTGTCAGAAAGATGTTGAAATGACCGCTTCAAATGCAAACGCCTCTGAAAGCCTTTACTTGGAACATTGCACTTTAGTCCATTTTAGACATACTTTCTCAGAATGCATTGAAGATCACATAGTGAAAGTTAGGTGATGTACTGTAGGAAATGGATCTCTTTGGTTAAACCAGTCAGCAGAGAAGCATCATCTAAAGTTTGACGAATGATATCCTTAGTTTGCAAAGACAATTGTTCAAAAGTAAAATATTTTTTTGTAAGTTGTCGAAATGATAAAACAGAACGTTGACATTTTGATTTTCATTGGAAATTACAAGATGAACAGCACATTTGAAAATTGGAGATATTTACCATTTTCCCGCCAGTCATGACTTTCGCCAATTGCTCTCTCATCTGCTTATTTTCTTAGGTAGTCTATATTGCAAACACTAAGTTTCCAGGTCAGAACTGCTCTCACATGGGAAAGAAGCAGTCTAATCGGGCTTCGTAGTGTTGCATTCATGATCAATCAAGTCTGAAGTCATGCGCGGAGAAAGTTTTGTCAGAGGGGGTCCAACTCAACTCTGACAATTTTTTTATTGGTTGATGAGGGGAGAGAGGCCGACGATTCAAATACCAATAAAAGCGGGCTGTCGCACCCCTAAATGTGATAAGGCCCGGTAAATGTGAAAACTTTTAACCGTAAATGTAAAAAGGCCCCGTAAATGTGAAAACATTTAACCGTAAACGTGAAAACAAATATACCTTGTTGCGACGGTAAATGTGAAAGTTTTTTTATATACAGAAAACAGTGATAACTCTTGAAATAAATATTAGGATTATCATTATTCTATTGCGTATATGCAGCAATGTCGGTATGTATTTAGCTGGATAACAAGAAATGTCTTTAAAAAAAGATGTACGACGAAGTGAGAAATTAAACGCAAACGACGCACATTTAATATATCAGAAAAATACCACAATCACAAACTGCAGACAAACCCATGTCACCGCTAGGAAAAGCAACACAACAACCACAAGACTAACCAAAGCAACCAGCTCTTCCCTCCCCATCAATATGATTGCAAAAGCAGAATGGACACAAAGTAACCTACAACAAAACACAGAACATCTACAGAAACCCACAACGTGAGCAACCCATTTTTCGCTGTTTGCTGCGACTAGTGTAAAAACAATGGCTGCGTGCTACCTTAAAGCTGCAAAGTCTGTAACTTTTGATCTTTTAATTTTAGAACTAATGTTTCTATTTTTCAAGAACACAGTAAAATAGCTAAAATTTAGGTAAACATTTTACCAATTTCGTAAATCTTATCAAATTATCAGTATCAAAACAACAGCATTTATGTTAAAATTAACTCTATATAAAAAAAAATATTGGAGGGACGCAAATAATTACCAACAAGAGAAAAACATACCTGTTTTATAAGATAATTCACTTTTCCGTGCAGTTTTCAGCTATAGTGAACAGATTTATTGTGAAAACATAACTTAATTCTACTTTTACAAATGATTTAAAAAGAAAATAAAAAAAATCGAAAAATATCAAAAGTTACAGACTATGCAGCTTTAATAGTTTATCATGTGTTTTATAAATACCAACAAATTTTCCCTACGGAAGAATTTTTGTGCCATATAGTCAAATATATTTGCAGATATTATTGACATTTCTTGCGTTCTAACTATCATACTCTCAGCTTCACCGTGAACGATCAAGTCAGCTTTTCTAGGTCAACAATGAAATTATAAGACTTCGTCTAAAAACAACACAACGTGTACAATAGAAGTTCAGTGGCAGATCCAAAGGGGGCTGTGGGGGTTAGCTCGAATCCCCCATTGAGAATTTTTTTTCATTTTCATGATGCTAAATAATAAATAACGAGGTAAAATTAACAAATCGAACTCCTTTGTAAATTTGAACCCCCTATCAAGAAATCCTGGATCCACCCCTTGTGTTGCATGTGCTCTGATTGAGGCGAAGCTAGAACAGCTTTCTGCAGTGTACTGATGCTGCTGTACATCAGTCGCCAATTATCTAAAATAGTTCATATTCAGAAAAAAGGGCCTGGGAAGTTGGTGCTCTGCTATTTGTAGAACCTTGGGTACATGTCCTGAGGTGGGGCTCGAGTTCAAAATTTACCACCATCTTTCTAGTGTATAACTGAAAAAAGCGCCATATTATGGATTTTATTCAGATTTGTTTAGTGACTTAAGCTTTTACCAACGCTATGTCAATCCATGCCAGTAACCATCAGGACCATGTTAAAATTGTCGTTTTGCTCTCAAGTTTTCAAGTGCGCATTACTTGCATACGATTAAGTTTATTATCCCCACGTTTTTTTTAAAAGCGAAGGGATATTGTAATCGCCTCCGTCCGTCCGTCTGTCCGTTATGCTATCTCCTCCTAAACCATTGGACGAAATTCAACCAAATTTTGTGTGTGAGTTACTCACATGTATGGGGCGTGCAACGGCAATTATTTTTTGCCCCACCCCCTGGGGCCCTGGGGAGAGGTCAAAAGGTCAAATATCATTTAATTTCAATTACAAAGTCAATTTCCAATATTATTACACCAAACTTTGTGTGTGTTCTCACAAATGAAAGATACAAAACATATCAGACGGGATTTTCATTCTGTCGCCTGGGTCATGCCCCAGGGATGGGACTTTGGGGCACTGGGGTGCCCAGGGGGTCATTTCTTTTCAAACATGGTCGTGTGGCATATCAAATCGACGGGGATGAAGAGCAGAACAGAATGCAAGTACAATTTTTATCCTAGGGTCAAACTGATGACCTTCGGGTGAGGTAAACTGATCAAATAATAAATTTCGGTTACCATATCAATTTCAAAGATTTTTATACCAAACTTTGTGTGTGTTCTTACAAATAACAGGTAGAAAACATATTGAACAGAATTTTCATTCTCTTGCTGGGGTCATGCCCTAGGGGTGCTGGGGGGTCAAAACTTTAGCGTGGGGATTTGCGATGGCGCCCCAATGACTGCGCATTCTAGTTTTTGTTTAGATGATAAATCAGTTCCATCACCACCAATACCAATGATTTAAAGCTCATAACCTCATAAATACCAATGACGTTGAGATTAATTAGGGCCGCAAAATTTAGAATTTAATGTTAAAACTTTGTGATAGTTGTTTAAATGATGCATTTCTTCCGAGCTTTATGAACTATTTACTTCATGTTTGGAATGATGATTTTTGCAGCACGACCTTCTATCCATCTCACTCGCAGTAAAAGTCATAACCTTAGAATTTGACTATCACTTCTCGGAGCAGAGCTAATAGAAGTAGGGGCATGCTTTGCGTGTGTGAAATTATTAAATACTATAAAGACTTATGTTGAGGTGAACATGGAGTGTTATTTAACAGTATATATGTACTTCATAGCGGAGGTCAATATGATACAGTTTACGTTCAATATTATAACACTCCATGTCTACCGAAACATAAGTAAACAATTTTTTATTATAAAATAAATGTATTTTATGCATTTCCTGACATTTTTTGACCATTAAAACCATTGATGATACGGATGATTTGTGCGAAACAAATTGACGTTTTGACAGCATTTCCTGTATGTCATGCAATACTACCTCGTATCCTGTGCTTTGCAACATCACTTCCGGAAAACGATGCGACAAGTATATGAACGGCAGTAAATAGGCATTTGAGCCGATCGGTTGATGTTTATTGTAAATTATATAGTAAATGGAATATTAGTCTATAATTTCTTCATACACATGTATAATTATATAATAAGACTTATACATTTACTGGGGATGTAAATGATACCAATGTTTCTTACATTGTCATGCAAGACTCTGAAGTGTAACGCCTCAAAACTAACTCATGCCGTTGATACAAAGTTCACACAGCAAGTATTATACTGACATGCAACAATTCTAATTGCTGCTGTTAAAATGCAAATTATTTTGAGATACAAATGCTGTGATTTTCTATATTATTTGCTCAGAATACTCTTATCTGGTATATTTTAGAACAGTTGTTACTTCCCACCAAAGGCAAAGATCGGGACGGACAGCTGTTAAAAGTCTCAGCCGAAAACTGTAAAAGACTGAGGAAAATTCACAACAGACGTGTGCTGCGTAGCTGTAGTATTTAAGAATGCCATTTCGAACAGAGTAGCACCCAAATTGTGGAATAACGTTATTAGTCCTGGATACAATTTAGCTTATCTTGTATCCCCATACAGTAATTTTTTTCATGGGTGCCGAATTGTTTATCTTGACCCCCTAGATGCGAAACGAGGATGTCCTAAAAGCCTATCAAGTGGTGTATAAGTTAAGGAAGTAAGCAATATTTGTTATCTTTAACTTTGTTGTATACGTGACTGTTTGGAAAAAAACCCGATTGACATTTTACACCAGAAATGATCTTTTGAGTGGTATCAAAACAATGATCATATTGTGTTTAAAAGCTAACAGAAATTGTTGCATGCTTAATTTCGAAATTTAAACGTTCTAACCTTATATAACGATTTATCCGTGGTAATCAAATTGAACAGTTTATAACTGACAAAGTATTATATGGTAGAACATACCTGTTTGCAACTTTTTAATGTTAAATAAATCATCATTACAATGCATGTTATCATGAACTAAATACATGTCAATAAATTTTGTCAACTGAAACTATTTAACCAAACAGCATTATGTTTACCGGTAAGTTGGAAATGTAACGTTATTGACTTTAAAATGGACAAAAAACTTTTACAAACATTAATATGTGTAGAAATTTACATGTTCTTCCCATTGGCATCAACCGGAAGCATTTTATCAAATACTGACCTGTCTGATTTGAGCACTGTGGGTACATGTGACATATTTGTTTACCAAATGCGCCACAGAGTCATGTGATTCGCCCGAATGACTGATTCAATATTGTTTATCAAGCGCGTCATCACGTGTCACTGAAACGGTTTCAATGAAAATGCCATGCAGGAATGTTCAAAAATGTTTTAGTGCATACAATATGATCAGTCTATGGCTGAATACCGTAATACATCATTGTTATGATTTGGCTACCCTAAATAACTAGAAATCTCCATTGAAGGATCATCTAAAGGCATTTAAGGCTTGTTACTTTTTAGCGTAGGTGTTTTTAGTAATGCGCACCGCGTAACAGCACAAACCCGAATTTTCAGTCGTGATGTCCCATAGCAGACAGGTCGATTCCTTAGTATCGCGCCTGCGCAAGACAATGATGTTCTTCCAGATTACGCAACGATTTTGTTCATTTAAAAAATTCAACTACCACCTCAACAGACTTTATTACATACTTTTGTGGGAGAGTAACGTAAATAAACACACTATTACAGGTCCGGTGCCATACTTTCATTGAGATTGATCATGAAATAATTTCAATGGCCATTCTCCTCCCTTACGATGATTCATTCAAGAACGGTTGTTGTCAGTTACAAACGAACGTATGTGCACGAATTACTGGTTAACCGTACCTTCAAACTTGTCCTGGAAGTGTGAGCTGGGACGTAAAGCAACAAAACAAACAAACACTTTGCCTGGTAATGTGGCAGCGGCCACTGTTTAAACTTTTGATTACATGTTTTTAGCGCTGTCCTTACTTCGCAGTGATGTGAATAACGTCATTTATGACACCAAGGGTGCACGTGAGGGCAGATATGGGTGCACTCAGGTATGCGAGAGTCGATATGGGTTCACGTGAGAGGGCTTTTATTGGTTCATAATCACAAGCTGTTTCTCAGCCCAAGTGACCAACCCGAGGGCAAATATGGTGGGTCTGGCTATATAGTGCCTGGTAACGCGGCGGTGGCCATGTATTTATATCTAAGTAATATAAACACACGCATTTTAAATACATGAATACACTGAATCCATGAATAAGTTGTAAGTGCGTCAGATAAAAAAGATAAGAATGATCAGGAAATACCACAATCACATACTGCAGACCAACCTACGGCACCACGAGGAAGAGCCACAGAACATTTACAGTATCACAACAATGGAAAGTACATTAAACAATAGATCGTCATCATCAACAACAACAGAGCCACCGCCTCTTAGAATGGGCAATAGCGTAAGCCACGGGGGAACACCAACCTACGGAATATCGCTTTACGTCAGGGCGGCCATTGAGTCTGAAGCCTAGCCCACCGTCGTGCAAATAAAAAGGAAACATAAACCTTGATTGGATTTACAACTTGCCACCAAATCGGCCAATTTACGTTTTGAGACAAGTTTCGCCTATGTTAGAACTACGTTACGAATATGGCAAACAAACCAGCCAGCTATGGCGTATTAAAACTTGTTATCTAACATGTAACATGTCTGAAATATGTATAACTTACGTATTGCCTAACTCTCACTTACACCTAAACGTAGGGAGGGCAGTGGCTCAGTGGTAGAGTGCTTGAATCGAGACCGAGGGGCCGCGGGTTCGAGCCTCACCGGCGTCACTGGGTTGTGTCCTTGAGCAAGAACATTAATCCAGCTTAGTACTGGTTCAACCCAGGAAGACCCGTTCCTTTATAGATGGGACGTAAAGAATCAAACAAACAAACAAACAAATACCTAAACGTATAAGCTATGCGTTGGCATATGCCAAAATTTTATGCATTCCGAAAATTTTGATAGACGTTCGCCGTATGGCAATAAAAATCAATTTGAAGTTCATTTTAAGTGCTGAATCGGCGACTATCCCCAAATTGATGAAGAAAATGTTATGCACTCAGCTGATGACAGAAAAAACATAAAGAGCATCACAATGTTCCACTAAGCACATTGTATTAAAAAGTGAACATAGTTTGATATAGTGAGTATGACCAGGAAATATCACAATCACAAACTGCAGACATACCCATGGCACCCTGAGGAATAGACTGGCAATCGTCCAAACAGTAGAAATATTTTTTTTCTATATCAACACATCATACTAAGAAGAAATTATCCTCTCTAATAGCATTTTTTAACTCTTTCAAACTGTTTCAATTCTCTTCAGATTCTTTGAAAATTCAGTAAGATAGGAATTCCAATCTAACTGAATGGACTGCACAAGTCTACCTTAAGTAGAGCCACAAAACAATCACGAGACACTAGAAAAACAACCAGCTCCAAAGTTTCGAAAGAAATGTTTTATTTACCGTTGCAACTAGGTATATTTGTTTTCACATTTACGGGGGCTTACTACATTTACCGTTAATAGTCTTCACATTTACCGGGCTTATTATATTTTCACATTTAGGGGTGCGACACGGGTCATCGTCAGCCCGCCACTGAAACGCCATTTAAATGGCGTTTCGCTGGCGGGCCGATAATGGCCCAACATTTAATGCTGGCTTGGTAGCTTGGTGATTTTCAGGGGATCAGGACCTGTATTGCTATAGAATCCTATAGCTTTGTGATTTTCCGGGGTGGGTGGTTTGGTTCCCCTGCCTCCGCCCCCCTTCTGGATAGCTCATGCTTTAATATATGCAGCAGGTCGATGACGTAAAAAGCCGCAGGGCAAAAAAAATCATTAGCGGGATAAGGGGTATTAAGTCTGAATTGTAATATGCTGTCAGATGATTAGAAGTTGAAGTTTCAAGAAGTCAATCTCGACGTCTCCAAATATGAATCCGGAAGTTAAATATAATGATAACACCATATAAGATTTACGATTCTGAAGTGGAAATTATGAGATAACACTTACTCTTGAAGATGACGAAACCTGAACGTCTAAAGCCTTTTAAATGAACTATTGCATGCGTCAAATCAAAATTTTAACCTTTCGGCTTCTGGACGACGTGAAACTTCGACGTATATTATCGCATTTTAGACCCCGGAAACTCGAAATTTCCACTTTTTTATAATTATGCGACATTTATGGAATGCCATTCAGTTATGGAATCACAACCCACTGAGAGAATATCACTTTTGTTTTGTGGACCCAACATGCCATATTTAAACATTTAGTATGTAAATTCCATATGTTAAAATCTTACGGTTCCAGCATGTTCTATAGATGAGGCTGTGTGCGTGCGTGCGTGCGTGCGTGTGTGTGTGTAGAGGGGATGGAGTCTGAAAATTGCTAATCATTAACTTTTTGGCCACCTATAAAATAAAATATCTGCATATATTCGATCAAATTCGCCTGTTAATAACAAAGGCTTTCCGACTACAAAATTAGACGACATTTGTTGTGATTAGCTACGTGTAACCTCGCGAGAAAATCTGTCTTTAAGGATGTCTCTGCCAGGTATGATTATATACACAGGTGTTTGCTACTTTGTCTGATGCTTACGGGCCTTCTCTTCAATTCCATCCAAAAAATTCGAGAAAATAACAGACAATGAAAAAAAAAAAAAAAATAAAATGACCAAACTGAAAAGTCATATTCTGAACCTTTTATTTATTCTTTAAATAGCCGAACTTTCGTCATTTCAAAGCACATAGTACACTTCCCTAGGCCTAAAATCACTCTAAAAACATAACTTCAAGCCACTGTGCTGAGGCATAGGCTGATGTGCATCATGCGCGGATCTAGAAGGGGGAGGGGGCAGGGGATCCGGACCCCCCTGAAAATTCACAAAGATATATAGGCGATCGACAGAAAGGGGCAAAATATGATTTAATGCACCCTGGCGGATTTGTACAGCCTGAAGCCTGAGATAGGGTACAATGTAGGTATCAAAAGTGGTCCAAATGCCTCAAAAAGGGGCCTTATCGGCCTAACTGACAACCTAGTAAAATGCATTACTATTCAACACTCTTAAAATTATTTCTTTTTCTTTTCACTGGATAAAAGTAGTAAGATATTTTTCATTTGCGTAACACAAAAAAATGATAATAATACAAGGAATAGTATTAATATTAGAGGGGAAAGGTACCATTGTAAAATCATACACGTACGAGAGTTCAGTCAGAGTGCCAAAGTATTTAGACCGTGCGCAGCTAATACACCCCCTGCATCCTAGAGGGAAACTTGTACGCTATGATTTCCTGCAACTACACTATAGAAGATGCCAAATGACACATAATGACCTTCTGTCATTTGGAGTGTTACCGTGCAACTGCCATGTTAACCACGTTACCCTAAAATAATAGGTACTGCTATAGTGTAAATATCAAATTATTCCTTATTGCTATATATCAAAACTGTACTGAAGGGCTTTAGAAAAGCACCACCTGCTTAATTGCTAATTTATGTCAAAAATTGAATATTTTCATCATGTGTAAAATGAAATTGACAAAATCCGTCATTTAGCGTGCATTCAAAAAGAAATCGAAACGCTGTGGCTTATGATTGTGCACAGTGTCGTCGCGATTATTTTGAGACAACTCAAATTCAAAAAGTCACAGTGTACCAATACCTTCCATAATAATGAACGAAAAAAAGATTTCACACCTATGTTCGTTCTCGAAAGCAAAAGGAAAGACAAAGTCAAATCATGAAGTTTTAGGCCTCTGGCAACGTTCATTACGTTTACATGACGTCATTGATTTTTGACGCAATTGGCCGTTTATATCCTAAGGATCAGGGATAATCAAAATCTTTTTATTGCTAACATATACTCCTCTATCAGTTGCATAAAAGACAAAAGTATCGCAGCATGCGCGAACGTCACCCGTCTGTTATTGCTGTTTGAAATGTAAGACTGACGTTAGCAAAGACACGCTGCGAGTGGGAGTTTAATAAAACGATTATTTCTGAAGCTTTTTGTGTTTTTACATTAGTTAAGACATCTGGCGACCATCTCAAAGTGTTTGTTTTCAAATTGACTCAAATTTACATTTGTCAGACGACAATTGTTGAAAAACACTAACGTCGGTATTACGTCAGAATGAACAGGATGAGCAAATCGAAATCATGGCAAATCATGGTCCATTTAGCAAGAGGATAAAAATGATAAAGAAAACATCCTCAAATCAACCATGTGCAAGAGACAGTGAATGTAAAATGGTGCGTTTCTAAAGTCCCTCAGTTTTTATTGTAATTGACAATATATGACTAGCAATATAATCTTAACTCATTAAGGTACCTCTTATTACTGTTGCATACGTTACTTTCTTTTGAATACATTGATTTAGTGCAAAATATCATTATATGAGTTTAAAGTGCTAGTGGGTGTAAATCGCTCAATAATGAAAAAAATAACGAATATTGCCTTTTATAGCACAAAATAGAAGTGAGATCAAACTCTTGACATAAGGACAAGTGATTCTGCTGTTGTAAAAAAAAAAACCACAAAAAACACACTAAATTTGTTTAGCTCGCGTTAAGGCTTACTAACTTATGCAATGCTTCATCACAGGGAAACAACAAAATCAATTAACATACTGTGATACCTAAGACTGCAGGAGAAAATGATTTTTATGAAAAATTACACCATTAGTCTAATTTGTTAGAGAAAATGCAAACCCAAAATACCAAATACATGTTGCAGAAGCTAATGATTACTACATGCTGGCAATGCAACCATATTGGAGTAGAAGGCAGATTGCTGCCAAGGCTCAATAATGATTTGCATTAATGTGTTTCTAACTGATTGTACACCCAACAATCATTTTACGATCAGAAGTTTTTTTAATGACTTGTTGTTTTATTAAGTTCAAAATGTTATTTCCATGTCAAGTTAAATAGCTTTCTATGAAGCCTGAGAGAGGGTAGCTATGTTTATCCCGTGATTAAATAAATTTTGCAAGATTTAAAATTCGTACAATATTCTGTTTTCACAGTCTAAAACACCACTCTAGGATAGAGTGTAAATTTCTGCTACTCTCTGACCACTTTTCCTCCGAATTCAAATCTCCAGGTCCTCTACTATTCACAGAATATTTTGTGATTAGCAATTTGTGTGTAAAATATAACAGCCACAGTTTGACATCAACAAGCTTCGGTGGGTGGCATAAAACATAGACACTGCCTTCAGAGTGGTCTTAGACATTTATGTACATATAATATGTAATTGTAATTTGGTTGTTGAAATATACTGCGTCGTTCATTCATCTTAAAGTGAGGGTGCAAAGATCAGGAATCGATACAATCAAGTACCACACCTGACCCAGGATTAAAACCATTTAACAAAATATCAGCTTTTCTTATTTTTGGAGTCATTTCACACAACCCTTACTTTTTTTTAATTTACGGATCTATTGAACAGTAAATTAATAAATAAATGACCTGATGTGTGTTTTGTGTCATTTTTAACATTTGAATCTAAAAAAAGTAAAATAAATATATAATAAACGCATATGATAATTTTACTCTAAATTATCATATGATAATTTTACTCTAAATTCACATATGATAACTTTACTCTAAATTCTTATTATAGTCGTTTGCTTAAAATACAGTATTAAACAAAGCATGTTTTTGAGATTCTCATTTATATTCATGAGCTTGGATCCTAATAGGATCGGTGGCATGAGTATTTAAAGTATAAAATTAAGAATAGAGAAAGTACATATAATAAACATATCGAGAAAAGTTTAGTTTAACACTTCCATGGATTATTGCATTATTTATAAACAATATTTACAATGCACCCCACTTTTTCAGAATAATGGGTTCAATGCTAAACACGCAAAATATTGGTGGTTGCCATAGAAACACATCCATAGTTTGCTTATCCAGCATCCCAAACTCGCTCAACAGCCGGAATTCGTTAACGTATACCGTAAGCTCCAAGAATTTTTAGGTGTACCAAATTCTCTTTTTGGGGTGTGGGTAGGGATGTGGAGTGATGGGAGTATTTCCATTATCACCTTTGTAAAGAAATATGATTGGACTGGTAGGTTCTTTTTTAACACAAGCTCAGGTTATCAGTAGGAGAGACCACCTAATCAAAACACTTGAAAAAAACGCTTTTATTGAAAAACACGTTTTAACAAATGCGTAAGATAACGTTATCAGCAATATGAGTAGCTGTAGTCTGATCATGTCTTCTTCACAACTGGAGGATCCATGATGTGTTGTGATTATTTCAGCCGTCATGCATTTGTGATTTTAGTTGCTGCAATCGCAACAGCAGGTAAAATAAAATTATCCATGTTTCTATTAACACTCAAAGCGCCAATCACGGTTGCAGCAGACGGCATATTTTGCGAATTTTTCCCTAATTTTAGAAATAAATACATGTATGGTATGATATTTTATTAGTATCGTCTGCCAGTAGACGATTCTCATGAAATATCATGCCTTATTTATTATTTTTGAAAAAGCAGCAAAATTTGAAACTGTCTTCTGATGCAAATTATAGATGGCGCTTTATGGGTTAACAAATGCTAATCATATTCTGAGTCAGTAAAATACAAAATTACCTAACCCCATGCAGTATAGGTTTTTAAGCCATAACGCTTTCGCCTATAATGGGGTACAAGACAGGGTGGTTCTGTTGTTTATTGTTGCATCCCCATTTTTAAAAGTTTTTGTGTGTGGTCCTTGTTTGGTAATGCAGTAACAAGTGTCCTTTTTTAAGTATTGCAATCATCTCACAGAGAAAGAGAGAGAGAGAGAGAGCTGGTTGCTATACTTTAATTGCGTCAGATTGCCGTCGTTTTGCTGTATTAATATTTTGTGTATCTTCCTCGCAGTACCGTGGGTTGGTCTGTGATTTTGGCATTTGCTGGTCATACTCGCCTACTTTTTGAACATCAACCCTTCCAGTGTATACTGATATAACGCTTATAGCGATGAAATTGCTTTAATAATTGTGTAGCTATATCGAGCGAACAAATCAGCAAAGCTTTGTGGATGTCTCACACTTCCGTAAGTTTTGTTTGTTTGTTTGACTTGACTCTTTTCGTACCAGTCAACAATCTTTCAGTTATGTCGGGACGGGTCATCCTGGGTCTTGCTCAAGGACACAACACAGTGACGCCTGTGAGGCTCGAACCCGCGGTCCCTCGGTCTCGAGTCAAGCACTCTACCACTGATCCAATGTTCTCCCACACACATCCGTAAGAACCACAACGTTCATAACGTTGTCAATATAGGGTTTGAATATGTTTTTCATGCATTTTAAAACGTTCACCGGGTCCCGAGAGAGATGTTTAAAACTTCGCCCTCCGTTTCTATTATCCCCAGAGAGACCAAGAGTTTGTTAATGCATTATTGAAATTCATGTTTAATCGCTATAATTGCATAAAATTAACAAAATTGTCAACAAAATATGCGATACATATGGCAATATATTTTGCCAGCATTTCACATTTGACGCGTGGGCCAGGGCCAGAGCAATTAACCAATCAGCTATCGTAAAAATCAATGAAACCGAGTCTGCTGTTTTCTACTTTAGTAGCTGGTAGTCCTCCGGTGCTTTGGGTTGGTTTGCAGTGTATGACTGTGGCATTTACTGGTCATACTCACTAGCTTTTTCGTGGGATTTCTGATTCAAGTGGGGCATTTGGCCGAAACTGGCCAATGCATGTTTACAATAGTTATCAGGCTAATACTAATGATTATTATGTTCAGGAAAATCGTGATATTATATGATAACTGACAATCTTGATGTGACTTAATTTAGAAATGTTGAAAGCAACATTAAACCACCAAACCTCGATCAATTGTGGCATTAGATGGCCCATATACGAGTATGTGTAAATGTATGTTAATAAAATGCAAAACAATATATAGAGAATCTGACATGAGTGCTCCTGTTTTATTGAGTTTATCAAACTTGTTGGGGAAAAGTGATAAAATGCGAGGCTTGACGAGCATTTTATCACTTTTTCCCAACGAGTTTAATAAATGCAATAATAAAGGAGCACGGATGTTGGATTCTATTTCATATGCCTTGAAAATATTTTTGTAACCGCTTTTTGGTGTGAAAACGTCTAGATTTTGCCATAAATGCGCGAAGTTGTTATGAACATCATTTCATAACGTTACATGTACGCGATAATATGTAAACCACTAGTGGTTTATCGATTTTAATGCATAGCTTTATTTCACTCCTAAACGAGCCGTCATGTGATATGTATACTTGTTTGTTTTTCAGCGTATGGCTACAAGTGCGATCCTTACAAAGGATGTGTACCTATTCATGGTAGGAATTCAAGTGTTGAAGTAGTACAGAGCAGAAACAATAGTAACTGGTTCGATTCTGTTCGTGCTTGCGAGAAAAATGGAGGACGACTTATATGGCTTAACGACAAAAACTTTACGTTCTTTCTAAAAAGAAACGTTGGTGCTTTGTTGTCCACGTATTGCCAGAATTGCACATTTTTGTGGCTCGGGCTTATGCAGTCAGCATTCCATGATGACATTTTCTTCTGGAAAAGAACTCATAATGGTAATTTTTACGCATTTTATTTTGCTCTGTAGCCTTTTAATTTATTCACGTAGCATTGACTGTTTTTTTTGTTAAGAAGTATTTGTGGAGTGTGCTCCTTCTACAATAGCTAAGTCATGGTGAGATGTAATTTAATATATTTTGGGTTTAAAAATGCAATTTATTGATTTTACCATACATGTACTTTAAAATTAAAATTGGAACATATATTTTATCAATAAATACTGAAGATATAGCGGTTTATTGTTCGCCAGAGACATACAGAAATTTATCCTAGCTTAGTACTGGTTCAACCCAGGAATACTCGTCCCTATATAACTGAAAAATTGTTGATGGGACGTAAAGAATCAAACCAAACAAAACAAACAAACAGAAATCTGTCTTACGACTCGTAACGCGAATTCCTCTTTCATTTTTTTCCAGGGGGGTGAGGTGCCGTTTTCGCATAATGATTGCTTAAGGTGTGTGAGTTACAACAAAGGGTTTAGATCACAGATATGACCTTGGAGTTAAAGGTCAAGGTCACATATGCTTAAATTTGTAACATGAACTCCGCTTTCATTTTTTTGATAGAGGGTGTTAATATTTTAGTAGAGGAGCCAGGGTTCAAAAATGTCAAAAATAAGCATTTAGGCATGTCCCCTTTTTATCAGAATTTTCACTTGTTTATCCTTTAGTACATAGTATTGGCAGTATAAAACCAGATATTGCACTCAATTAAAGTCTTGCAAACATACCTGTAACAGTGTGTTTAATACGTTACCCCTCATTTTCTTAAACACAAAAATATGTAATTAAGTCTATTTAGATTGAAGTTGAAATGTTTAAATGAACAAAAGATTTATGCAATCTGTAAGAAAATGCTATTCTCTACACATATTGATGTTTTTAAAAGTTGTTTGGGTCCATTATAATGATATTTACGTTACATTTTCAACTATACCCTTAAAATTATTGATATTTTGTTAAAAGTTTCATTTGACAAAATTTTCAATATGTGTTTAACTTCAAGATAACATGTATTTAAAAGAGCGTTAACTGACCATTTCAAAACTGCAAACAGATACGTTCTAACATAAATACTTCCTCAGTTATAAGCTGTTTAATTAGATTACCATAAATGAAACTTTATATAAGTTTAGAATCCCTTAAATTTGAAAATAAGCATGCATTTTTCTGTTAGCTTTTAAGCACCTTATGATAATTGTTTTGATATCACCGATTTTAGAGTAATACTAAACAACATTTCTGAGGTAAAATATCATTTTGTTGTTTGATTTTCAATATGTAACGTATAAAACAAAGTTGAAGTTTTAACCAAATATTGCATAATAGCTTAAATTATACATCACTGGAAAGTTTATTTCATTAAAGGGGGGCTGTGTTTGATAGGCATAAAAAGAGCATCTGTTCCAAAAGAAGAAGCTATCAGTACTAATTAGGAGACTGTGTATATGGTTGTGATTTTTCTTTTAAGAAATGGTATACTTCTTGACTTAAAAACAAAACACATTGTTTTTCTAATTTCTCAATGTTATGTTATGCAATTTATAAACTTATAAAATGATAATTCTGATGCAACATTTCAACTAGGATACATTCCCTTAAGCTCGTTCAGTCAAATTGGCTAAAGTAACATATATAACTATAAATAAACGATGTATATATCATGATTATATATTTGTCTCAACCGTTTTCCATTTTCAACTAAGCCTGAAAACCTAAAACAAATTTAGATATTTGCACATTTTTTCTTTTAATTGAACAAAACAATCTAATAAGCTATTCAGAAGCAGCCTAAGATTTGTGTCGAACCTGTTCACACTCATCACAATATATAAAATAGTAATAACATATCTTTTCTATCAAATCAGATTCATTTATGATAAAATATCTAAGAATTTCAGAAATGATGTGTGGATGTTGGAAACTTTGTTTGTTGTTGTTCCTATTGGTTGTGGGAGTTTTGTATCGGGCCTTTGTTTTCTAATTTGTTTCTAGTTCAGCAATCATCTTGAGAAGGAAGAGAGCTGGGTGCTTCACTTTAATAATATTGTAGATATCTGTGTTCGGTGTCCCTTCCTTAAGGTGCAGTGGGCCAGTCAGGAGTCTGTGATTGTGACATTTCCTAGTCATGTTCACTTTTAGAAAGAAGACGTTTGCTGAAAATCTAGATAGCATCACTCCTATATAAATATATAAAATAAAATGTTTACGTTACATTAAATTTAAGGAAACATAAGTGTTTGTTATCATTTATTCTTTAAGAGAGTGGCTCTGTTGTGCAAATTGTTTAAGCCACATTTATGCATATATCAAATCTCAGAAGGTGACTTTTAAATTATTCTAGTTATGAACTTTAATTTCAGCTCATTTTTAACATGGCTTTCATTATTTGATTAACGAAACTGATAGTCTTTTTAACTTAACACTACTGATCATTTGTCAAAGCAATGCAATCTTTAAAACTATTTGGGTTATTCAAAATGAATTATTACCGGTGAAATTGGGGGAATAATCCATAAGGATGGGTTTTACATGGCAAGGCAGTGATTATATCCAAGAAATCAAGATTTCTTCAGTTGTAATTTACGATACAAAATTTACTTTATAAAGTGTCAACGGAGAGAAAATGATAAAGCCAAACTAGGACGCATTAAAATTACCGTTCAAAAGATTATTTACGTTAATCAGAATCATTATGTTGATAGGAATAGCAATATCTTAGAGCAAAAATAGCAGTCATAAGATCAAACTTAGTTTTAGCAATTGGTGCTAATATAGCTGATGTTAAGGTCTATCATAAGACCATAGCAGTCATTGGACCCCATTTTAAACAAACTGTTGCAGGAATCCTGTCAGTGATGACTCCTTTTATGTGCGTTAAATAATAGATGAGTTGTAAACACATCAGGATATAGAGACAAAAAGACATATATTAAATTATCTACTGTGCTAATAAAATAATAATTATATGGACAATAGAGATGGCACAATAGTTAGCATCATTACTTTCACAAATAATAGATTTACATGATATGCTTAGAAAGTATGCATAAACTTAACAAATAGTATGTATGCATGTTTAAATTGTCGCCCTTTTTTTATCAATCGTCTGCATAAGAAGTTGTATTTATTTCCATTTGTAAAAGTACCATGATGCATCTCAGATAGCGATAACATTGTCTCTATTGCCAATTGCACTATTTGTAAGAATGATACAGCATAGCATTTGTTTAGTATACTATCTGAAAGTATTCTTTGAAAGTAGCATAAGTATGGATTTTGTTTCTATTACATGAACTATCAATATACCATAAATATAGCATTGTTTAGCAAATTTGTATATGTTTTATGGGTATTAATTAGTTAGTTTTAAGGACTGAGTGACGGTTGTTATGATTACTTATTGTGAGTGTAAAAATAAATAGTGTCCTGCTGAATAAAACAAACATTAAAGCAGATTCTACCATGTATGCTGATAAGCTATATAGCTAAAAAAGCAAACGTCTGTAAACATTCTGGTATATATGATCAATCAAGTCCTATTCTAGAAAGTTGTTTGCTCAAGCTCCTGATTATCTAAGTCTAATCATTTAGAAATGTCCACAATACTAACAATGCAGGGGAGCTTTTCCAACTTAATAACTGATATGTGTCTGTTACTAAAGCATTGAAATGGTCATTAAGAATAAATGCTGTCCTTTTTCATTGCTTCACAAACGTGTAGACCCAGGCAACACAATGATTAAAGTAATGATCTTTATGTTTTTGTTATATACGTTACCAACATAATTAATACTCTTGTTCCAAAGCGGGCACGCTATAGCTATTAAAATATTATAGCCCCAAGGATAGCTAAGGCGGGTGCTAAATCAGAGACAGAAATCATCACAATTTCCACAAACTTAAGTTTTGTTTTATAGGACACCGATAAAGGTATCTAATGTTTCACTTCTTGATTTGGACTTCTGCTCGGAATATCGTACATTTTTTAGAGTTTAAAGGTATATTTTGTGCCTTATTGTTTTAAATATAGCTGCTGTAACGAATAACTGTTTATAAATGCATATATTTGATGGCTTTTACAATGTGTGATGGATCTGACTATGTTACTGCGTGCTTTTTATCTATTCATTGAGCTGTTGTTAGTGAAAGAAAATGTCTTGTATATGTCATTTAACGCCATTTATGCATAAAAAGAAGCATATACACGGTAGTGACACAGATTTTAAAGAATCATCTAAGCTTTTGAAACAATTTAGTTATAAATAATAAACATGTATCAATTTTCCTATTTACATGATTCCTAAAACATGTACTTAATGGCATTTATGTGCCTTATTTCATGTTTTTTCCCTTTAAACCAAATATGATTTTGTTAATGTTGCATCTCATTCATATTAAATGTTTAAAAATACAATATTTCCAATCTAATTTTGAGCACTAAGATGGTAGTCAATTTCATTTTCACCTACTAGCTGCTTGAACGCATATACACATAACATTGCACAAAAATATTGTTTTAAAAGAAAGTAACGTATATAACAGAACTTTTAGGTGCCTAAACTAATATTATTATTCTGCTATTAAGCTGCATCTAATTAAAATATCAATCTTAACGATATGTAAGAAAACGATGCAAATGATAATAACACTATACTCGGAGCTTCCTTATTATCTAATGGTAACGTATTAGACTTAGCTTTTGCATGGTAAATGCACATGTTCACCAAAAGCTAACAGACATTTTATAACATATAAAGTAGCTAAGAAAATCTTAATATACAAAAATCTCCCTCCACAAGTCTTTTGGCAGCTGATGGCCAAGTAAACAATAGTAATATATTTGAATGTAAGTAACGTATATAACAATTACGTAAGCGTAAGTCATTTAAACTTATTGTCAGTTAAGTTCTTTTAATTAAGTTACTGTAAAGCAATATGCAGATAGTAGGAAATGTGACCTATCTGGTCTAAATAACTTTTCTTTTCAGCAATGTAGCGAATAGCCTATTACATGAAGCCTGCATGAGGGTAGCTATGGTTACCCTACAAATAAACACCTTTTGCAAGACTTAAAATTTGTGCAATATCTGTTTTCACACTTCTGAAACACCATACTAATTGAGGATATAGTCTAAAATTCTTCTTCTTTCCGGCCACTTTTTTCCAATTTTTGAATCTCTGGCTCCCCTACTATTTGGCACACCGAGTGACCAGCATAAAGTAGATTAAAACCATAGCTTCATATCCATGCGCGGATCCAGAAAGTTTTGCCAGAG
This sequence comes from Loripinus fragilis, assembly GCA_964019695.1. Lineage (NCBI taxonomy): Eukaryota > Metazoa > Mollusca > Bivalvia > Lucinida > Lucinidae > Loripinus > Loripinus fragilis. The sequence goes on along the minus strand of OZ026527.1, from coordinate 82,756,267 downwards.
GGGGTTCAACTCTAACATCGTTTTTTTTTCTTTTCTTTTTTTAGTTGATAAGGGGAGCACTGTAGTCATACCACTACGGCAATTTGGGTCTCGTCACTTATTCCGGTGTTAAGTTAACTTTCTCATCATGTTCAATTTCTTCATTTAATCGCAGATAATCGCCCGAAAATGCAATGGTTCCGATTAATTTTTGTTCATCAAATTCACATTGTATCTTTAAGCTTTAAAATTATATGAAAACTTTAACGTTTGATGTCTAGGCATGAAATAACCTATACCGGTTTCGTCAATGTGGACAATTAATCAATGACGAGACCGTATAATTATGACTAAACCGTAATTGACGTTTTGCTTAATACAACTGTAAAAAAAAACACACATTTAAAATCTGATTTAATCTCCGTTTCGGCAAATCAACACAGAGGTTGTTAACTAGACGATTCAATCTCGAAGCAAACATATTCGAAAGTTCTCATTTTTGTCAGCCTTTATTTTAAGGTGATTTTACTATTACATCGGAGTGGGTGACGAGACCCAAATGGCCGCAGAGGAATGACTACAGTGGGGAGAGAGGATCCAAATACCAATAAAGACGGGCCCTCGTCGGCCCTCCAGCAAAAACCGTTTCATGGTGTTTCGCTAGAAGGCCGATGATGGCCCTACATTGAATGCAGGCTGGTAGCTGAGTAATTTTCCAGGGGATCCGGACCAATAATGCTAATGAACCCTGTAACTTTGTGATTTTCCGGGACGGGAAGGGGGCGGGGGTCTGTACTTACTCTAACCCCCCCCCCCCCCCCCCGCTGGATCCGCGCATAATATCACAAAATATGACTTCAGGAGTCAAAGGTCAAGCTTGCTCAAGATGTAACCTGCACTCCCCTTTCGTTTTTGATGGATGATGTACAATCTTTGCCTATGGTATGCTTATAACAATAAGGATATTTAAATACGGATATGTGACCTAGAGGTCAAAGATGAATTTCAAATATTATTAAACTCTGTCTTCTGGCTTGCAACACGGACTCCTCTTTGGTTGTTTTGATCAAGGATTTTCATATGAACCAAGTCATTCATCTTGATGGGGAGGAGAGAGCGGATTACTTTACCTTAATTTTCTTCCTGATGTCATGTAACTTTAGCGTTTCGTGACTCTTCCTCACGGTGTCGTGCGTGGGTCTGCAGTGTAAGATTGTAATATTTCCTACGCATGCTCACTTTTTTCGTTTTGACAACAGCAGAATATGGGGCGAAGATTTGGCCAGTGAAATTAATCTAAAGATACCTCGCTGCTGGCTTCGGCTGCTGTCCGTTCTAAGGCAGTGGTTCTTTTGCTTTTCATTCTTTGTTTATTGTTGCTCCAATCACTTCTTGGGGTTATGTGTTGGGTCCTTGTTTTGTTGTGCAGTATTTATATCCTTTCTAGTTTTGCAATCATCTCGTTGAGGGAGAGACAGCTGGTTGCTTTACTTTAATTGTCTTCTTGATTTCACGTGACTGTTGGTGTTCTGTGTCTCTTACGATGTCGTAGGTTGGTCTGTAGTTTGTGACTGTGGCATTTCCTGGGCATACTCACTTACTTTCAGGTAAATTATTCATGTATTTTAGTTTGGGGGACTCCTCAAAGTGACAGAAAACAAGAGCCTGATAAGCCCTGTGTAGGTTGATCTGAGTCTTTATTGCTTGCATATCATTCAAGGTGCCTTTCTCACGTAAATTTTGCTTAAAAGAACAAAATTACCCGAAACAATCTTTTTCATGAAAAAATATTTCAATTTCATGTTTAGAACAATAGTAATAGGTACCTCTGAAGAATTGTTAAACCAAATAAACCTAGCGTCCTTTTTTGTGGGTCATAGTCAAACAGCGTTGCCCCAGATCAGATGCCGCACAACGCGGCGTCTGATCAGGGTCTCCACTGTTTGCTTACAGAATGTTCTATTGAAGTTTGAATAAAGATGCAAACTACCACCCAACATCCATTAAAACGGAAATGGACTGGTCCCATTGATAAGACGGGGAAATTCTATTTGACTTAAATGGGTTAATACTGACTCATGTCTTTCTAGAAACACAACGGCAGTGTGATTCGAGTGTATCAAACCAAACATGTGCTCTAAATGCAACGGTCGAAGAATGTGAACTCCTGGGATGCTGTGCCTCTGGTGGAAAGCAATGCAATTACTCAGGTAACTTTGTCTTGAAGTTCATTATTTTTATTATTAAAAACATAGCACCTTAATATTCAAAAGAAGTGAATATGTGGGAACATACTTGCTTGATTAATAATGTATGTGTGGGTATGTGTATTTCTCTAATTGGATCTCTCAAGCACATACTCATATACTTAATCATAAATCATAAGCTAACACATGCCGATTTTTTTTTACATCGAAACATAACTGGACTCAGTATCTAAATAAATGAGATGAAAATGGATCCTGGCTCTACCATATAACGACAGATACTATCAAATGAATACCGATTTGTCAAATTGTACCTCAAAGAGCTATGTGCAAGGATAACTTGTAACGGCATTTGACATCTGATTAATACTGATTGGCCTAATAGCACATATAAGAACTACATGCTAGCATACTTGGTGATGACAGCTACTTTATAATAAATGCCGAATGGCCACATTGTTCTCCTAGGAACTATGTGCAAGGATAACTGGTAACGACAGATGATATTTGATTAATACTGATTGGCATAATAGCAGATCTAAGAACTACATGCTAGGATACTTAGTCAGACAGATACTATCTGATGAAAATTGTTTGGCCTAATAGTTCTTCCAGGAACTACGTGCTATGGTACTTCGTTAGGACATATACTATCTGAAGAGTACTGAATAGCCTAATAGCTTTCCAGGAATAGCCTGAAAGGTAACTGGTCATGGCAGATACTCACTGATGAAAGCTACTTGGCCAAATAGTCCTTCCAGGAGCAACATACAAGGAGACTGCTCATAACAGATAGTTTCTGATGACTTCTGATTTGCAAAATGTGGCACAGGAACAGAGTTGAAGGATTACTTGACATGACAGATAATTTCTAGTAAATACTGATTGGCTTAATAATCATTCCATGAAGAACCTGCAAGTGTAACTAGTAATGACTGTTGTGAACATGAGTATTTGATAAGATAATAGTTTACATTCTCTTTGAATCGCGACATACACTATCTGATAAGTACTGATTGGTCAAGTATCTTTTCAGGAACAACCTGCCAAGGTAACGTAGCTGATTATAGCGGATACAAGTTGATAAATACTGATAAATACTGATTGTCAGTCCTTCTAGGAAAAATGTGTAAGGATAACTGTTTGCAATAGATGCTACTTGGTGAATGCCAATTAGCCTAAATTAGCGTAATCACCTTTAAATGTAGAGCCTGCAAGGGTAAAGATAGAAACATTCTGATGAATAATGATCGACATAATAGTCCTTCCTCGAAAACTTGCAGAGTTCCTAGTCATGAAAGATAGTTTTTGATGAATATTGATCGACATAATAGTTCTTCATCGAAAACGTGCAGGGTACCTAGTCATGACAGATAGTTTCTGATGAATACTGCTTGGACTTATAGTCCCTCCATGAAGAACGCACAAGGAGAACTAGTCATGACAGATAGTTTCTGATGAATACTGATTGGACTAATAGTCCCTCCATGAAGAACGTGAAGGAGAACTAGTCATGACAGATAGTTTCTGATGAATACTGATTGGACTAACAGTCCCTTCATGAAGAACGTGAAGGAGAACTAGTCATGACAGATAGTTTCTGATGAATACTGCTTGGACTTATAGTCCCTCCATAAAGAACGTGCAAGGAGAACTAGTCATGACAGATAGTTTCTGATGAATACTGATTGGACTAATAGTCCTTCCATGAAGCAAGTGCAAGGAGAACTAGTCATGATAGATAGTTTCTGATGAATACTGATTGACCTAACAGTCCTTCCATGAACAGCGTGCAAGGGTAACCGGTCAGGGCAGATACTATCAGATATATACTGATTAGGTAAATACACTCAACAAAATTTCTAATTGGTCACTTTTTAAACTCATTGTTTCTGACCAAGCGCTTAAATCATTGAAATGAATTTTTGCCTAAATATGTGCAGTTGAATGGGCAAAAATTTAAGGGTCTTTCAGAAAAGTTTTCTTACAAATCACAGTTTTTTTTGGTAAAAATGCGAAAATATTCTTTTTAGATAAAAAATGGTTTTGAGTGAAGTTTTATATCAAATTTAAGTGCTGTTCGTAATAAACCGGGCTCGCAAAAAACTCTTGAAATTTTGACTAAAGTGCATTTTTTACGCAATTCTAAAATTTTTAGAGATTTTCTACCTGACAATTTACATTGCACTGGAATGTACAATGTCTTCTTCACCACTTTCACAATGAAACAAAATAATTACTATAAACAAATTCAATTACGATGGATAGTTTGCTGCTGTAAATATATATCAGATAACGTAGGTAACAACATTGTCTCTTGCATAAATGGATAAAAATACTAATTTAAAAAGTGTGGTAAGTAGACTCAAATATATATAATATCTACTTAATAATTCAAATATTGGACTGAATGTTTTACTACGTTTCCTGTGGTCTGTTTAACTACATTTCCTATTGTTAAAGTTACATAATAGGCCTGTAAACTACGTTACCTAATAGATGAGGATAGAAAATGTGTAAACTAATAAGCTTATATCTAAATTTATTTCACTACAGCTACAAGTTATTAACAACTTCAAATATGTAAAAATGGAAATGTACCATTAGAATAGATATCTCCAATATAAATTTAAGGTTGGGGAACATGTTTTGTTCTAAAATGCAATCTATAAAGTCATTATTTGCGATTTAGTATACAACGTAACATAAGTAACGCTGACGAGCAGAAACATATCTCACAGATACACTTAATTGATGTTTATGTCAAGCTTAAGTAAGTAAAGCTAAAATACGTTCATTGATACTATTGAAAAATATATTATTAGGTAAGTGTGTCTTGGTTGGCTTTTTGCTGACCAAGGCTTTTACAAGGTTTTCAATGATATATACACATGCTATGCAAGAATCTGTCATTCACCATGTTGCAGCAGCTAATAGCTTGAGTGTATACCCAGTCAATCATCAGTTTATCTGAGGTCATGTCTAATGTTTGGAGAAATTACATCATGATAGGTTTATCTAATACAAAAATACAAACATAATCAATTGGTTTAATGTCTGTTTTGCTTGATGAAGAAAAAATCCCTAAGGTGGGGAACTCGCCTGTCTTTACATATTAAAAATTCATCTGTGTTTTAACCATATTAGTTTGCTGAAACAGTGATTCGTTGCATATAAAGTTGGTCTTTACATTAAAGTTATCTACTACATGTATAAACCAGTGCAATATACGAGATAAGCTTGCACTTGTTATTTGTAACATACTCATAATTTGTAATCTTAATATGGCATTACACTTAAAATAAAACTGAAATACTTTTCTTTAACCAGAAACAGCCCTCAAACAGTGTTAATATATACAAATATATACAAGGATATGGGTGCAATAATGAGTCAGTTTATGACTAAAATTATGTTTACGAGCTGTTTGCTCACAATTTTTTACGGTTTTGCATACAATAAGGCTAATTAAGTAAATCTTTGAAACCAACAAACTGACCATAAGTCTCTTACTCCTCATGTGTAAACATGTATCAGTGTTGCAAATAGCTCAACATGACACAAAGTTGCAAAAAAGAAAGAGAAAATAACTCCCTTGTGAATAATGTAAGAAAGCTAACAGCTGCGCGTGAGTCGTGGCATTACTTTTTACTTTTTCAATAGACACTCATTCGACAATTTAATTTGTGAGTTTCAGAAATTCAAACCATGCTGTTGAATTACAGTGAGTCATGTTTATGATTAAAGCTTTAGAATAACTCCTCAAAATGGATGTTAAAATAAAGCTTCACTAACAGACAAAACATTTGCAATTAATGTTAACATGAAATAGCTTTGCAATTAATGTTACCACGCAATAATATGATTTTAAGTCTATGCGTATCGCTCAGGTTGCTTTACCTCAAACGTGCTTGGTTAACAAACAAAATAATTTCTTTCAAAAATTGCTGTATATATAATAAGATAATAAGGATTTTGCATTATGATATAATGAAATCGTGTTCAACAAGAGAATAGACGATTGCAATTGTGACAGGCATAGGGATACCTTGAATTTTTTTCAAAATGTAATTGTCAACAGTGAAAATTAATGTATTAAGCATACAAGAAAAAAAGTAAATGCTAGATCCTCAAAGGATCAGGTACAATTTGGTATAAACCATGCTTTAGAGGAATTTTAGATTATAACAAAATGCAGCCAAGACCTAAAATGTTCTGTGTTTCTTCCTCACAGTACCTTTGTTTGGTCTACAATCTGCGATTGTGACATTTCATGGTCATTCTCACTATTTAGCAAACATAGATTTTTTCAGGCATGATAAGATACTTCTACTGGCAATAAAAGGAGCAAGGTGTCGCAGGAAATCATATTTAAGCTAAAATAATGACAGTGTGCGGTTACATATGTTATGTGCTTGACAAATATATGCATATAGTGTAAAGGGTTAATATCTTCTAAAACAGTGAATCGTCAAAGACCAATATGTTACCGATTCAAAGAAGGCTCAGCTGGAACTTTAATAGTTTTAAGATGTGTCCTCTGTGTAAAGTCGACAGCAATGCCCTGCTCTGGAAGACACCCACACTATCCTAATGCCTTGCCACCAGATGCAGTAAACATTGCTTTTCTATTTAAATTTATTCATTGAGGTACGGTATATTCAGTCCAATATTTGAATCATAAAGTAAATATGTTTATTGCTATGAACCATTGATAAAAAGTCTGCAAGTTACATACAAGTATCAAAGTACAATGTAACAGGATCAAACAAAGTGTTTATTTTAAATAATTTGTCTATTATTGAAGTTCTTAAAATATGTGGAGAGAAGACTCTGCGTTTCGTCAGGCTTAGGTAAAATATGAGTCTACTCTCCACAATTTTTAGCATATCTATTTATGCAAAACACCATTGTTGTTACTTACGTTACCTTATTTATATACTAACAGAAATTAAATGTCCATGGTAATAACACTTGTTTGTATAGCTATTATTTCATTTCAGTGTAACAGAGATGAAAGAAGACACTGTCAATTCCAATGCGATGTATATGGTTGACATAGAAAATCTGTATGTCAGTAGAAATGATATGCTTATGAGCATATTATAAAATTTATTTTACTACAAGTTATCTCCAGTTACAAATTATAAATAGATTCAAATATGGAAAAATGGAAATTCATCATTAGAATAGGGATGTTTACGGCACATTTAAGGTTGGGAACATGTTTTATTATAATATGCAATCTAAACAATAATGTCTGCAATTTCGTAAAACAATGTAACGTAAGTAACTCTGACGAGCAGAAATACATATTACAGATGTCTGCAATTGATGTTTATGTCTAGCTTAAACATGAAAAACTCAAATAATTCCATTAATACTATTGTAAACTATCCTATTACTCTTGTATTATGTGTACTACTATTTTCAAAATTAGGGTAACATTGATTACAGTTCACTTACAGAACACTGACCATAGAAAACTTACTAAAACGTGTGTTTCTATAGCCCCAAGACATGTACAAGACTGAAAATATTAACCAAGTTTCTCTTCTTGTCGCTGGGGAACATGGTTCAACTTTATATGCAATCTATAAAATCATTATCTGCAATATTGTATAAAATGTAACATACGTAACGCTGATGAGCGATAAAACATCTCATAGATGTCTTCAATTAATGTTTATGACTAGATCAAACATTTGAACCTCAAATAAATTCATTGATACTATGATAAAATATATTATTAGTCTTGTATTTTGTGTACTGCTATTTTCAATGTTTGTGGGGTAACGTTGATTACAGGCCATTTACACAAAATTGACCACAGAAAACTTAGTAAAACATGGGTTTCTTAGGCCCCCAGACATGTCCCTGACTGAAAATAGTAACCAACTTTTTCTTTCTGGGGGTTGCAACAAACTCGCAAAATAGCCCATATATCTCAGTTTGGCCCCTACACTAATAACCTATTTTCGAGGTTTCCGACTAGGTCATGCTCAAAAAAGCAAGTGAGCATGATCAGGAAATACCACAATCACATACCACAGACCAACGTTCAGCACCGTGAGGAAGGACCACATAACAATCTCAAGACACCAGGAAGACAGACAAAGTAAAGCAACCAACTCACTCTCTTCTCCATCAAAATGATTGCAAAACTAGAAAGGACACGAAACAATGCAAAACAAAACATAGAACAAACGCATAACCCCACAATGGGAGCAACAATAAACAACAAATCAACAACAACAGAACCACCGCCTTAGAACGGACAGCAAATAAATGCATTTTACTGGCACCAATTACGACAGAGCCATCAGAGTTAGACTGACTACAAGTATATGATATGACACATTGATAAAAATTGTTTTAAGGACTGGAGCCAGTCTACGTCCAACCCTCGTATTTGCCATAGTTTCTGTTGTTGTTATAGTACAAAAATGTTAAGCTCGCATGGAGGCTTCATAACTATTACAACGTATCATCACAAAGAAACAATCTAATCAAATTAACACACTATGATGAAACAAACAAAAGGCTCATAAATCACAGAGAAAACCTCAAAATGAGCCACTGTGGGCCCAGCCAAAGACAAACATCGGGCACCAACCGAAAGATTAAAGCTTTATGTCTGAGGCCTGACTCACCATCGTGCAATGAAAGAGGAAACCATAGCTATAAACCGTGATTGGGTTTTCAATCAGGCATGAAGACTTCGCATGCTATCCATGTTATATCCAATTTTTTTATAACGTTTGATTATCTTTTTGAACTGATCACTAAAATTTAATTTATTAACTAGACCCAGGCTCTGGTATGCCCTGTTGCAGCATAATTTTTAAACAAATAGTGTACTGAGTGTCTGTGGTATAATTTAGAAAATGCTTTGCGAATTTTATGATATTTATAACCTTGTTTTAAGGTGGCACCTGACTTGTGTGGAAAAATAACCTTGTGTTTTATAAAAGTATGAGTTAGCTTAATTTTTGTACAAGTAGAGGCATACACAAAAAGCCTTCACCTAATTTATCAACAGATCTCTATAACTGGGTATATTTTGAATGTCGGGACCAGTTCAACCCATCAATAGGGTTCGAGTGATACCTGGTCAGATAATCCTGGTAAAACAAGTTAATATTCATGTGTACTCCATTGAAGTAGCATATCTGTCACTCATTTCTATAGTTAATCCTTTACTGGCTGTTCCAAGGTGCCGCTTCTTATGCAGAGCCTTTTTTGGTATTTATGTGGTCTTTTTTATGCCCTCTTGTATGTTCCTTGTGGCTTTGTGGCCGCCTGCTGGGAGGGGCTGGCCTCTTGTGTGTGGTGTTTTCTTGTGTTTTTATTGCTTTCCCATGTGGTGTCCCGGGTTGGGTGTGGTTCTTGGTCGTATCAATTCTTGATCTTTGCCTTCTTCTTTACTTTGAATGATAAGCAATTTGTAGAATGTATTTTCGGGCTAGTAAAGGCCTTGATGAGCCTGCACATATGTTGAGTGTGATCGATGCATCTGCTTTTCTAACTGTTTTTAGATTGTATGTCATTCTAGTATGGGGTTTGTTTTACTGTATCCACCTATGTTTTCTGGTTTTTAACCAAACCGATATGCGGTAAATAAAAGAAAAACTATTTATTTAATTGCCTTAATAAATTTCTCAATCAATTCTTAATCAATTTCTCAAGATAAGAAGTTGCTGTTTATGCCACCATTTTAAACGAGTCAGCAAATACAGATGCAGTCCTGGGTGTGCTTGTAGCAAAGCAAAGAAAATTAAGTTTTTGCTGTCCATATTATCGCCTTGTGAGGAAAGTCTCCGGTTTATGCCTATCAGTAGTTGTGGCGTCTGATTAGCGGACGCTCTGGTTTACTTCCCTTTGTTTTTGTTTGCTTGTGTTGATGATTTACGTCCCAATCAACAAACATAGTCATGCTGGGACGATTTCCTGTCTTCTTGGGTTGAAGCATTACTAAACAGCAGATAAAGTGCTATGCCCAAGGACAAAACACTGTGAATCTGGTGAGAGTCTTGAACTAGCAATCCTTCAAACCCCATTCTAATGCTCTACAAACTCCTTACGTCCATTTGTAAATATGACGTCGTGCGTGTGAGGGCTACCCTTTGTAGCTTGGATAAAACCCAAGAGCCAGCTTATGGGTACCTTGTAAACACTGACTGAATTATGGGTTGTGCATCTGATCTAGTTTTTGTTATCCAGTGGGACTTTATATTTATTTGTGTCCGAACCTTTAGCAACGCACTTTCTTTGCATATGCGAGCTGTGGATGCTCTAGTATATGTCTGTTCACATGTGCATGCTTGTCTGAGCATTCACTAATCGCCTATATGATAAGAACCAACCCCACTTATCATACCTGTTTTACCAATTAGCTCCGTGGTAATGTGCTCAGCTTGAGATCTAGAAGTCCCTGGTTTGAGCCTCACGCAGTTATTGTTTTGTGCTCTTGAGCAAGACCTATACCATTTCTGCTCAATACGAGCTAGCGCCTAAGTAAGCATCACGTCATTACTATTTTTTTCTAGGGCGTAAAATATTAGCTGAAACAAGCATTTCTGCTTTTTGAACAAACTCTTTTTCCATGATTGTCTACGCCTACTGACTTAAAAAGATCAATGAAACAGGTATGGTAAGCCATACACGTTATATTTTAGAGGTATAAAAAAGAAAAGATCATTAAACAGGAAAACGAGCATGGTGACATATGTGTTTTAAATAATTAAAAGTTTCCATAAAAAGTTCCCTTTAAAGTAGTAAGTTTGTGTTGCTGAAGTTACATTATGTGACATATGTATCCAAGGTATAAACGATTTTTTGGCTTTGATATTTTTAGAAAAAAATAGGTTTTAGCTAAATAGATAAGATATCTGCATACTTGTTGCTGTTTTATTTTTGTTTTCATTTAATAGCCAATAGCAAGAAGTGTATTCTCAGAAAAAAGCCTGTACTTTTTCTTGTTCAAATGTTAAAAATATGAGAAATTGTTTAAAGAAACTTCAATTTTTCAACTTTTAAAATCCAAAAGCTTTTTTAAAAAGGCTGGTAATGTCATGTTTTTTGTCTAAAAATGTGAGTTTTGAGCTGTTTTTAACATATTAAAAGAAGGTGTCTTTTTTGACACATGCCCAAAAGTCTGGTGCCACCTTAATAATTTAGCAGTCAAAATAAGTTTCTGTTGTTGAGGTCATCATTATTAGAACATACTCTCGCAAAAGGAATAAGCTGCGAAATGTACATGTTCTGCGCAAAGTAAGAATCGATACCATTCTAGAATGGTCCTCGGCAAAGTAACAATTCTCACTTGGTTTCGCAATTCTAGAATGGTAACGGACAATTCTAGAATTGCACAAGGGATGTTTTAGTTTTATCGATTAGGTAGATGTACTGTGCAAAGTAGGAATAGTTTAGACAAAGTGAGAATATGTCAAAATTATACATGAGCAAAGTTAGAATGGTTTGGAGGTAGAAAGTATTTCAATCATTCTTAAATAAGGTATACCCTGAACTGAAGACATCAATGATAACAAGTCATTTTCCATGAGCCACAAGTTCGATCCCGCATGCTCAATTTTGCAGGTTCGATCCCTGCTCCTCCAGTCTGAAGATGTGAAATTAAGCTGTCACTGGTCCCTTCTCCATATCTCATTTGATCTTTGTTTGACATTAGACGGTTAAAGCTCAGTCAGTAGTGCTTTGTCTAGTAGTCGCTAGTTTTACCTAGAAAACAGTGGCGTTCAGACAAGACTGAAAAAATGTTGACTGGGACATTAAGACGCAACCGTTGTCAAACACAAAAATGGACATGATACCCTAATACATTTTTACATACATACATACACACCATCGTCCATAATTTTAAATTGTTAGCACCGTAGCTCAGTCAGAACTGTGGTGGACTAGTGATCACAAGTGATGCGCTAAGTTGGAATCCCACGAACAGCGCAATGTTGCCTAGAATAGGCTCTAGCCAGGAAAGATTGCTGTCCCGACATTACTGAATAATTGTTGACTGGGACGTTAAGCCTCTTTTCAAACAAACGTACACTTTTAAATGAATAGTGCGTATGTTAATGATATATGTGTTGCATAATTCAGAGCAACCTAAAATTGTTTGGTGTTCAATATTCAACATTCCAAGTTGAATATCGAATATCAAACTCAATTCAACATTCAAACATTGAATGTCGAATATTCAATATCAAAATGAATCCAATATTTTTTTAAATCTCGAATATCGAATATCAAACAAAACCCAACATTCACATTTTGAATGTTGAATACCAAACTCAATCCAAAATTCTTTATTTAAAATCTCAGGTATCAAAGTAAGTAAGTGTGCAAAGATCAGGAATCGATACAATCAAGTACCACACCTGACCCAGGATACCAATGGGAAAGTGACAAACTCACAGTTAGACACAACAAACGAGAGCCAAGAGGTCAGTCCTTTCCCAGCAGGTGACCACAAAGCACATATAAACAGACGCGCACAAAGACATAGCAAACACAAGACAGAACAAGAACATAAAAGACCCACAAAAGAAGTACCGCCTTGGAATGGTCAGTAAAATATTTTACTGGAGGGCTTAAACCGGTTAAAGGGCGCCAACCTCACCCTTAATTCAGATGTGGATCAAGACAAATAGTTATTTGGTTTGCATGAAAGACCCCTAACTTATCAATGCATCATCTCCCAGAACATATAAATCAAGATATAACAAGGAGATAAGCAAAGATAAGGACTCAACAGTAAATAAAACTGAATACCGGAGCAAAATAAATCCAACACGTAAATATGTTCTTAAAAGGGTATCCTTTTGAAGTAAAGACAGCACCAAAGAAACTAAACCCCGGTGGGCCCGACAAACAGCCAAAGCATCAGGCCCCTACCATCTCATCAATAGATAAGTCTTTAAGTCGGAACCATCATAGAGTCCGAAGTCTGACCCACCGTTCTTAATCCAACAATCACCATTTTGAATGTTGGATTTAATTTGATACTCGATAATCAACATTTAAAATTTTACTGTTGGATTGAGTTTGATATTCAATATGCGTCATTCACAAAAAAAGTTGAATGTTGGACTGAGTTTTATATTCGATATTCGACATTCAAAATTTGAATGTTGAAAAACCCAGGTTTTTAGTTTCTAATGTCAGACTTAAATATTATACCCTAACACAATTTCCATACAAACGCAAATCAAGTAACATGTGTCGCAACCCCCACAGATCGTAAAGAAAAGTCCCATGTCTGCAAGCATGACTAGTCTCTAGAAAAGTTCGTTTATAGAAAGTATAGATAATAAGTGAATAATACAGGCAATGATCAGACTGCACAGGCTGGTCTTTGAAACCACAGAAGACAGGTTTTTCGTGTCAATACCATTATGTTTTTGCTGTAAGAGCATACACTTTTGTAAATTAACACTTTATCATGCTTAATAAGGCGTTTCCCTTTATTGTATAGGAGACTTCTCAATTGACCAAAAGAACAAGTATGTACCACCTAACAGAAAAATAAACAATACCACTGGATACAGAAAGTGTACAGGTTTGCAGAAAGAAGGAAACACCACTTGGAATGTTTCCACAAAGAGTTGTTTTGAAGAAATAACACAAAATCATGGATACATGTGCGAGTATGGTAAGAAAGTCACTATGGAGCCCTAAAGGGTACATTTGTATTTACTCGTATATTGTATTTATTAGAAACATAAACGAACTCAAATCTTTAAAACCAGAACGTAAATTAAGAAACGTAAAGTCTGAGTTAAAGAACTTTTAAATTATATTGTTCTTTTAAGTAACTGATATTGTTTAAAGGAGAACACAACCTTGAAATCAAGTTAATATGAAATACAAACCATTATCAAGCCACGCAATTTACCGCAGTCCAGATCAAAATCAATTGAAAAATAAGGTTCTGGAGCGCTCAACTGACATTGAGTCAAAAAGAGATGTAATTAACTTAATATAAGGTTGTAAAATGTCAAAATGAACCTAGGACCATCATTTGCATTTTTTGGTATAATATTATAAACTGAGGTCACTATGACCAAGAGAAAAGGCGTATGTCCATTTGTTCTGGAGACAAAGATATTTAGTAGTTTTACCTTAAAAGGACTGGAAGGTATTTTTGCCATGTAACATGGACAATAGAATCATTTTAAAAAGTAATTGAGTATGATCAGGAAATATCATAATGACACAATACAGGCCACTCCCAGCACTGTGAGAAAGACCCACAAAACATTTGCAGTAACAAGACATCCAAAAGACATTAAAAGCAAAGCAACCAACTCTCTCTTCCTCGTCAAGATGATTGCAAAACTAGAATGGACAAAAAGTAATGCAAACTAAAACAAAGACCAACACAGAACCCTCCACAAACAATGGGAGGCACATAAAACAATAAAACATTAGATCAACACCAACACCTTAAGAACCAATGCCCTAGAACGGACATCAGCCTAAGCTACTGGGGGGGGGGCTTAAATGCATTTTACTTATGTCAAATCTTCCCCCAGATTCTGTTGTTGTTAAACACAAAAAATGTAAAGCTCGCATGGAGACTTCCTTACTAATGCAAAGCATCATCACATTAAATTAAAGCACTATGATGGAACAAAGAAAATGGTCCATGACTCACAAATAGTCAGGGCTAAAGAAGACCTTAAGTTGAGCTACGGTGGGCCCAGCTAAGGACAATCATCAGGCACCAACCAACATCTTAAAGCTTTATGTCAGAGCCGCCATTGAGTCTGAGGCCTGACTTACCGTCATGCAATTAAAGAGGAGACCATAGCTATAAACCGTGATTGGGTTTACAACCAGACATGCAGACTTCACATGATATCCATGTTGTATCTGACTCTTATATAACGTTTAATTTTCTTTTTAAAATTGATCACAAAAACTAGGCTTTCCAACAATTCTTTTAAATTTATAAACTAAATCACCATAAAATACAAGTTCTGATAAGCCTTGTTGCAGAAGCCTTTAAACAAACATTGTATATAGCAATCAACTCTGAGTGTCTGTTATAAAAATTAGAAAAAAGCTTTTAGAAGTTTATGGTATCGATAACCTTGTTTTAATAACTTAGAAGTAAAAAAAAATGTTTCTGTTGTTGAAGTCAGCATCATTAGAACATACTTTTGGAAAACGAAGAAGTTTCAAAATGTATACACCATAGTAAGGGGAGTGAGGAACATTTCCATCAAGAAAAAGAAACTTAACTATTTCAAAATTAAAATCGTCCCGTTTATCATAATTTTTAGATGAACTATGCCATTTGTTATGGACAAGTCCAAGTCCAGAAAGGGGGCTTCACTATCTGACGAATAAGCCTTATTCACCTGAAGTTCAGTGGGATATATCTGACTTACTATTTGTTCAAAATAAGGTTTATCAAGATTAAGCATATCATCTAGTTATCTTGAGGTAGAGTTTAATGCTTCAACAGCATCTGCTCGATTATTGTCAGAAAGAGACAACATGAATTCTTTCCCATAACAAAACAAAAACAAATCTGAAACAAGAGGAACACAATTAGTACCCATAGAAATACCTACAATTTTGAGCCAAATCTTATGAATACATTGTACAAAAGATAATGGAGAGCGTCACAAACTTTCTGACATGACCACAGTTTAAATCTTTAGGTTGCTCAAAAGTAAAAAATGCACGTTTCTCATTACAAGCCAAATAAAGTGAGCCCTCTCTGTTAAAAGTTTGTTCAATTCGTTCAGTTAATTTTTCTTTGATTAGATTATGAGGCAATGTAGTAAAGAGAGTAGATAAATCATATGTAGACACATTAGATGCTAGAAAACCTTTATATTTTAATTTGTTAAGAATCTCACCTGAGTTTTTAACAGACCAAAATAGATATCTACCATTCCTCTCAAAAACTGTTTCACAATATTTTATAGCATGGTTTTTAATCTCGGTAAGGCAAGATGTCAAAATCATACACAGCTCAGTAGTAGAACATGACAAAGAATCAGCAATAAAAGGTGACTGATAGGGCCTTTTATGAAGTTTAGGTAACCAGTATTACGTAGAAAGCTTGTTATGATCCTCATCAACAAATACACCAAACTTAGCAGCCATATTACATCGATGTCTTTCAACGACATACCTCTCATAAAGCAAATTATGCTCACAGGTCTTAGCAGTGCTAAGCTCTTGCTTTAGGGTGTTAATCTATTACATTTTTAAACGACCACAACATTGATAGCAGTCTTATCCGCAGGCGCTAAAACAAACTTCCTATGGAATTCCTGGACCCCTTTCGTCAAATTTCTAAAAGTAAATTTAGGTTTAGGTGGAAGAACATCTAAATTATTGCAATAAAATGAAATTCTACTATCAATGCGTAATTTAAAAAAAAAAAATCCAAGTATTTAAAGCATTAGATTCAACATGCTCTCGCACCATCGATTACAAAATTCTTGTAAGGAACCAGCAATTTCTTCAAGACGTTTGTTGAAGTCTATAGGCGAAGGAAACCTGTATTTAGGTCCTTTACATATAAAAGATAGAATTCTTGAATCAGTAATAATTTCTTAATCACAAGTGATTATATAAGGTTGTACTATCCAAAGCATGTTCTATTTGGAATTCGACTTCAATTGGCCCTCTGATATCTGAGAACAATATGTTTAGGTAAACAAGAGCTATCTTGGTGGAATGCTCAAAGGTCAATCACGAGCTTTATTGGCTACCTATAACCACCAATAACTGTCATGATTGACCTTTGAGCTTTCCACCAAGATAGCTCTTATTGGATCTAAACATAGTCTTTTTAGGTTTAATGAATCAAATATGTAGTTTGTATTGTTACCAACAATTCATATTTTCAAGGTTTTTCACACATTCATACATTCAGAAACACATTTGACCTTGTGTAAAGTAGATAAACGTCAACCAAAGAGCAATATTCAACATTGAAGAGCCCACATCCACAATGATACATACCAAAGTAAGAAAGGCGACACAAATCAAAAATCTATACAATCAAGTACCACACCTGACCCAGGGTACCACATGGGAAAGTGATAAAAAAAAAAACAATTAAACATCACAAACAAGAGCCAAGAGGTCAGCCCTTTCCCAGCAGGTGACCATAAGGCAGCAATGAACAAAAGCGAAAGCATGACAAACACAAGACATAAATAACACAAATGATCCACAAAAAAGTACCGCCTTGGAACCGTCAATAAAATATTTTACTGGAGGGCTTTAACTGGTTTCACCCTGTCAACCTTACCCTTAAAGCCCAGGATTGTTGATCTTTTGGTTCTGGTGAAGAAGATTTTTAAAGAATTTTTACCTTATATAGGTATGACAGCCACTTTTGTCATGTGACCTATAATACATAGTCAATTTACATTGTCTAATTTAATGGGTGCTCCAAATGAAATTTGAGTTCAATTGGCATTGTGATTTCTGAGAAAAAGCATGTTTAAATATATTGATAGCAGTCTGATTTGAGCGACCTGGGATAAAAGGTCATTTCAACATTGACCTTAGGTACTAATCAATAGTAATATATAGCAACTTGTAAGTAGAATCAATTTAGCTTTAACAGTACTTGAAAAATAAACTATTCAAGATTATTCACATCAAAATGCATTAGAAGACAATTAATAATTGTCAACCTAGGATCATAATTTGAACATACGTGGTAGCCCCACATCCAAAATGCTACATATTGCACAATTTATGCACATGGTGGTCATCTTGGTTATATGACCAATTAAAAAACATTTGTAAAATTTTCGTTCCACTGCCCTAGGAAGTCTTAATATAACATTTGACGGAGGGAAGACAAATGTCAGAATCATTGGTATACTATGAGCTGAGGTGAGCTTAAAACAGTTTTAGAAACACAATTGCACAGTTTGCAATGAAATTAGGGATTTTATTGAACTTTCAAAATTTACAGGAAATAAATTAAATATTTAGAATGGTTGCCTCCATTTGTCAATTGAAATTTATATTTTAGACTTTTCATTTGCTGTTACTGTCTTATTTCATATCAGATTTTGAACTAATTTCATTTAAATATACGCTCTGACAAAGCCTTTCAATTTCGTACATTGTTAATGAACATTCTTAACTTCTTTAAACATTGTTATAAATTATGTGAAGATTAACGTGATTTAGTCCACCGAGGCCATTTCAGTCTATATAGATTGCAAGTTTACAGTCTATTTCAGCGTTATCAGCTGATATGGCATATTATTACACACCTGATAAGTATATCTGAGATCTGAGCCTTGGATAAAAAATCTTATCTTACCCATGTTATCTTACCCAGGCTGTCACGTGAGGGCTGTAATTTGCTTGTATTGGAACTCACGCATACGGTCGTCATGTGATGTCATTGTTGTGTATAAGTGATGTCATCATGTAATTTAGCATCTCAGCACCTTTTAGAACTTATGAATTCAAATGTGGAATGCAATGGTGAACAAAACAACTCCACCATTTGTGCGAGAAAGCAACAGAAAAATCTTTCTCTCAGAATCGAATCACCATTCCCTTGCTCGGCAAGCCTTGTAATTCCAAACGGCTATCCTTGGGACAGATTTTTCTATTTTACCCTCACACGCATGACCATTTCCTATATTGTGAATATAGATTTCAGGGAGAATTTGATAAAATAGATTTAAGTGTTCCACCCCTGTTTGTGGATATGTTGCAGTTTGTGCCCTTTGTTTGTAATTTATGTACTTTTCCTTGTTTTGTGATGTGGTGCTTTTTTAGTTTCCTGTTTGATAATCATATCTCTCTTTCTCTCTCTCTCTTTCTCCCAGAGTGCTAGTTGTTCGACTTCTTTGTTAATTTTGTTCGTAAAATTGTTCTTGTGTCTTAAGTCTTAATGTAAGCCAAGTTCTAATCGGTCACTTTTCAAACACATTATTTCTTACCAAACTCTAATTGAAATTAAAATGAATAATTGCCTATACATGTGCATTTAATAGGCAAACAATTTGCAGTTTTTTGAACAGTTTTCTTTTAATTCAAAGTTTTTACGGGTTAAAAATGCCAAAATCGACTTCTAAAAAATGGTTTTGGGATTAGTTTTCATAAAATTGACGTTTAGGTGGATACAAACTGGTCTGTCTGACTTGAAAAACACTAAACAATTGAATTTTTGCTTATGGTAAATTTTTGATGCATTTTTAAAAATGTTGCATTTTTCAAATTTTTGAGATTTTTGAAATTCACCAGTAGCTCCTGGTAAAATTGTTAAATGCACTTAATTTTATTAGAACACCGTAGGTCAAACACAGTTAAACTTGATTAGTCCATTTTTGGCGATTAAAGTTTTATGACTATTGTACATTTCTGGTTTCATTGTGAGAGTTTAAAAATCGATTTGGTAGCATTATGTTTTTGTTTTTTCAATTCTCAAAGAAGAACGGTGACATCTGGTGATAATTAATAATCACTGAAAATTACAATGCTGTGTCGCTGATAATAAAGCAAACAGAGCAGTGCAAATTTTCTATGTAAATTGCAAGCTTAAAGCTGAATTTCAATGATTAGTCTGCTAAATTTTTTGTCTTATATTGTTGAGTAGCAGAAACGACAAGTCCAATGTAAACAAAACTTTTGAGGTTTATTCTTTTTATATCACGGTAGCCAGTTAATATTTTCAATCAAACAAAAACGTGAATTGATAAGGCATCTTTGTTATGGTTTATATCGTAGAAAAGTGTGACTTTTGAAATGAGGGTCCCTTTTCTCTAACTTTGTCCGTGCAAGAAGTACACATCATTTTTCAATGAAGTAATTTGCAAAATCTCAGCAAAGTATTGCTTCATTTAAAAAAGCATGAATTTTGTATACCCTATGTTTCTGAACTAGCGTAAAATTGTTAGGTGACCGATTAGAACTTGGTTTCAGTATATAAGTCTAGGTACCATGTTTAAGCTATAAGTTTCATAAAGGTCTTACACAAATAATTTGCACATATTACTTGGTATTATTGTAGGACTTTTTAAATGTTCCCTAGGACATAAGTAACTTACATACTTTTGCATATATTTGCTCACTAAACACCCGCCTGTACAGGAAAAATATAGTACCAGAGCCTACACGCCAATGTGGAGGTTTCGAAAGTTCTTACCACTTCTTTTTTGTCTGTCCAATATTCCTAGATGCTAGGTCAAGACACTTACCAGCATATTTACACAATTTAACGATCAGGGATCTTCTGTTTGGTATGGAAAACAAAACAAACCACGAAAACAAAGCACTATTTATGCAGGTACAAGAATTCATAATAGAATCAGGAAGGTTCGCTAAAACATGATAAAACACTATCCACCTTGTTCAATGCGCAGCATAGAAAACTTGTAGTCATTCCATTCCCCCCTCTCCCCCACATTTTTTCTTCCTTTTTTCTCTTTATCTGCCATGTATTGATGTTGGTATTACTTAGCGTACATTGATTGCCAGTGCCATTCTCACATAATTTGCGTATGATCCACATTGTAATAGGAAACGACTTAAATATAAGCTTCAGCTTACTGTCAAATCTTGTACCACTATTTATTTGTATATATTGTATTATGCTTGTAAATTAAGAAATAAAATATTGTTTAAACTAAAGGAAATGTCAATTCAGAAATCAGCTC
This sequence comes from Loripinus fragilis, assembly GCA_964019695.1. Lineage (NCBI taxonomy): Eukaryota > Metazoa > Mollusca > Bivalvia > Lucinida > Lucinidae > Loripinus > Loripinus fragilis. The sequence goes on along the minus strand of OZ026527.1, from coordinate 82,735,398 downwards.
TTGATGCGGTTTATCACAAACAAAGACCCCTTTTTTAAATTACTGTTTTAGCTGAATTAATACGTTTTCATTTTATAATAATTTTTATATACCAATTTATATGGCTAATTTGGGTGGCTCACGATCTCACCCCGTAGTCTAGCAGTTAGCGCGTAGGACTCTTAAACCAGCGAGCCAGGGTCAATTCCTGGGTGGGCACCTCTTATACATTATTTTTCTTCTTCTTTTTCAGCTTTATGATAATGAATTACTTCCTACAAGTAATATAAATTGATATAAATGACAAAAAGTACAGTGAACAACGTTTTATATTGAATTATCCTCAAAACGTGTGGGGGTAGGGGTAAAATTTGCTCTCCTGAAAGAAAATTAGTCTGGTGACCCCCATTTTTATTCTATTTTCTAAAGGGTTATGTAAAAGTCTTTGAAATAAGAAAAAAATTAGATTGTTAATGCCAGAATTTTTAATAATACAATTTAATCTAAAATCATATTCCTATTTTAAGGGAATTACCAAAATATATCATTCAGTATCTTTTCAGTAAATTTTCACTTTTCCCAAAAAGCTTGATGTCGTGAGTAATAATTAAAATTAAAATAAAGAAGCTGGATGGCGATTACAGATATTTTTTTTCTTCAGAAAATTTGTAAAATGCTGAAAACTTCCATGTGAGATTATGAAAAATCGAGCGTGGTGACATATCCTTTTAATTTCATAAACTGACAGGCCATACATAAAACAAGCTGTATGCAAAGAATTAAAAAGATTTTAATGTGGAAAGTATTACCCCCTATTGCCCCTATATAAACCAAGCATTTGGTATTGCTATTGTTTTGGGCAGCTGTTTCATGTCTTTTTGTTTGACTTGTTCAACCCTGTCCCCTCTCCTTCCCTAGGACATAAGTGATTTATATGCATTTGCATGTCGCAATATTTCACTATAAAAATCCTTGTGACTAGGGTCAATACATATAACAAGATGAAAAAGTAATTTCAAATCTATGGCACAACTGCAGAAGTCAAAAGGTAAGTGAGTATGACCAGGAATGCCACAATCACACACTACAGACCAACACATGGCACCCGTAGGAATATTAAAAAACGATAACAGCGACATGACATTCAAAACACAACACAAATAAAGCAACTAGCTCTCTTTTCCCAAGGGAGATGATTACAAAACTAGAAAGGACACAAAGTACTGCAAAACGAAAGAAGGACATAACACTAAGATCCCACAAACAACGGGAGCAACAACAATGAATAAACAACAGCAGAACCACTGCCTTTTAACAGACATCAGTCAAAGCCACCAGGGGGTTTGAATCAATTTTACTGGCCAAATCTGCACCCTAGATTCTGCTGTTGTAAGACACAAAATTAGTTCAGCTCGCATGGAGGCTTCCAAACTTATGCCATGTATCTCCACATAGAAAAAAACAAACCAATTAATTCAAACTGTGATGAAACAAAGAAATGAGCTCTCAATACACAGACTGTCAGAGCTAAAGAAAAAACCCAGTTGAGCCAGGGTGTGCCCAGCCTCAACAATTGTGCTTTGAGTCTTTAATTTTCCTGAAAAGAAGGGTATATTTAATGCAATTAATAGCCTTATGTGGTATCTTACAGCAGCATAAAGTTAAACATGATGTTACATTTAGATGTATTACTATTTTCATGAATAAAGGTCTGTATTAAAAAATGAGCAGTTGGTATAGCGGTTTACTTTTGTCACTGTTTTATGTACTCTTCAATCCTTTTCCCTCCCCTAGGACTTCAGGGACTAATATGCGTTTGCATGTCGCAATGTTTTGTTATCTAGGGTGAAATACATACAACAACAGACTAAATATACATGAAATCTTAATTCCAAATGTCAAGCGTCACAATTTAGAGCACATTATCTATGCATAGCTGAAAAAATGGAATACTATTTCAGCATTCTCACTTTCTGTTAACGCAAACACTTTGTATGTAAATATTATGGTAGGAAATGGACATGCAAAAAACGAGTGAGCATGACAAGGAATTGCCACAATTACATATCACAACTATGAGGTTGAGACACCAGAACGCAGACAGAGACGCACATATATTAGAGTAAAGCAACCAGCTTCTCCTTCCTCTGTAGGATGATTGTAAAACTATAAACTGCAAACACAAAGCCTCATCAGAACAACAAAATTAATGTTTTCAGCTTTGAAAATGTTGAGTTACGATAAAACGTATTTTGATACTGTGTACATACATTTTTATGCTTAGGTAACATGATTATAAACATTGGTGAACTTTGGAAATTTGATATTTGTTATCACAACCATCTAGGGAACAGTACTATATACTGCTTATAGCTATAGTTTATTTGCAGGTTTTACCACTTCTGTGGTTTCACCCATCAGCAACACAAATATATCATATTTAAGCAAAAGTACCTACACAAATTATCCAGCCCAATCGACGCTTGACAACAACTGGACAAAAAATACATCTGCACCTACAACAATCAGTAGCGGGACTGTGTCAAACAACACCAAGGCAACAACAGGCATTGTACCAAGTTATTATGTAATAAACTCAGGATCAACTCTGCCATACGGCTATACTGGCGTAACAGACATTACTGGATTGTCAAAATCAGTAAATAAATCGTCCTTAGTAAGACCGACAACCATTGGGCAAAGTACTGACTCGTCAAAAAGTCTGACTAGTAAGTATTAATTAATATCTTATTACTACATTAGGATACATTGTTGGAGCATCTATAATTTAGGTCCAAGAATGATATTTTATATGCAGTACTGAAAGTGTTTTTAATATAAATTCACAAATGACCACAGAAAGTGCAAAATGTATTTTATAATGACAAAATATTATTATAACACAGAAAAAGAAAAACAATGAGTATGACCTGAATATGTCACAATCATACACTGACCCATGATACTGGGAGGCAGATGGACTAAAAACAGACAGCTGCTTGACAACAAAAACACAATTAAAGAATTCAACCAGCTCTCTCTGATAAAAAATAAAATTAAACCATTTTCACCGCAAATATTTCAGCATCCTTGCTCCTTGTACATGAACAAAACACTCAGTATGTAAATATTAACGTAAAATATGGATATGCAAAAACAACAACAATGAGTATGATCAGAAATGGCCATAATCAAATACCACAAAGCGACCCATGGTACTATGAGGTGGAGACAACTTACACAGAAAAAGACACGCATAATTATATTAGAATGAATGCTATTAAAGTAAAGCAACAAGCTCTTTCCATCTTCTTTGGAAAGATAATTGCAAAACTATGAACTACCACATACAATGGGAGACACAAAACAGTGTTTACGGCTTTGAAAATGATGAGTTGCTGTGAAAAGTATTTTATAACTTTCTGCAATAAACTACGAGGGTTAGTCAAAAATAACTGAGCCCTACTTCATAACATTTAAAATGGACATATATTTAGATGATATTTCATTGCAGTTATATGTCATCTATTAAATCACCTAATTTATTTCTGTTGGTAGGCTTTTTGTTACGGTTGCTAGGCAACAGAATATGACCTGTCAAAGGGGTGCGTTCACGCTGTGATACATCTAAATCTAAGCGTTGCTATGGAAACAGTAACGTTAAAGCAAGGTTTTATTCACTGTCGTTTGATATCTGCAGCATGTACCTATTCAGTGTCACAATATAGAAACCAACTAACCCCAAATGATAGATACTGTGGTAGTTCGATCTCAGAATTTATCAAATTTTAACTTGCCTGAAGTCCTATAATTTACCCCACCAACATTCATATTTACACAATGTTAACAGAAAACATAAAATATTAGCCTTATAATGCTTTAACAGTACTGCATACACAAACCAACCCTCAGACATATTTAGTTTCCTGATTTAAATGCACACTTTTGTTTCCATGGCAACACAATCCTCGTATATTTGAAAATTTGTGGAATTTTGGCGTTTTTTGTTGCTAGGCAACGCATGCAATCAATGTTCACCTAAATATTAATGAACCAAGTGTAATCAATATATAATATGATATATGTTGTTTAAATAAATGTCTTATATGTCTTTCACAAAAACTATCAAGTACACAAGCTTTTTAAAGACATACCGTATATTCTTGGTGTCTGAGATCGTGAACGCATCGCTCTGACTAACGAACTTCAGTTGCCTAGCAACCATAATAGAAGCTTCACTAGGGTAATTCTTCAGAGTCAAAACATTTATGACATATGACACTAATAGAACATAATCACAGTTGTTGTCTACAATAACAAACTAAAATCTTATGAGGTAGGGCTCAGTTATTTTTGACTGACCCTCGTATAAATTATTCGACACCAACAAGAATATTGTCCAATTTATTCACATATTCAAAGTTTCGCCATATTGGCTTGTTTTGGAATAATGATAAACAAGTAAATGATGTAATGCACCACAAAACGTTAAAACGAAACGTACAACATGCGACAGAGCGCCACGTCAGATACTTAACGAAAAAAAAATAAGTACAAGGAAACAGATATAGGGTTCATCAATGCAGCAGTGGTATTGACAAGCCCAGCGCTGAATTCTATGGCTGCTAAATGCTGTTAAATGTCTATAGCTGTGAGTAGTCTGTTGGTTCTTATTAACGCATTTATAGCAAACAGTGTAGACCTGGATTAGACTGCTCATCTAGTATCAGTCATATCAGGGTCCACACTGTTAAAAGAAACACAAAGACTATAGTTCATGACGTGAGCATATATATACTCTGACGACTACAGCCGATGACATGGGCAGATGCATGTTTTAGAAGCAGGCGAATGGTTAGAAGTAGTAGTTTGGCAAAAATTAGACTGATTTACAAAAGCAGTTGGGAGCGCAGTGGCTCAGTAGAAGAGTGCTCGACTCAAGGTTAAGAGGTTGTGGGTTTGATCCTTACCGGCATCAGTGCTGGTTCAACCAATGAAGACCCCTCCCAAAATAACTAAACACTCGTTCACTGGGATGTAAAAAACCCCAAAAAAACACACACAAAAAAACAAGCAGTCACTATTGGATCAATATGTTATCATCAATTCCCATAAAATGCACATTCACAAAAAATGATATTGCAGTACTAAAAGTGGTTAATATACTACAACAATTTGACAAAGTACTGACTCGTCAAAATTCTGACTAATAAATATTCATTTATATCTTATTACTGCATTAGGGTATATTGTTGGAACATGTACATTTTAGGCCAAAGAGTGATATTAAAAATGCAGCACTGAAAGTGTTTTCATATACATAAACAAATGACCCCAGAAAGTGCAAATGTATGTAAAAATGAAAAAATATTATAATAATACAGATAAAGAAAAACAATTAGTATGACCTGAAAATATCATAATCATACACCAACCCATGACACCAGGAGGAAGATGTACTAAAAACTGACAGTTACCCGATAACAAAAACACAATTATAGAATTCAACCGACTTTCTCTGATTAAAAACAAACAAACTATTTTCACCCCTAGTATTTCAGCATCTTTGCTCCTTGTACATGAATGAAACACCCAGTATGTAAACATTAACGTTAAATATGGATATGCAAAAACGACAACAATAAATATGATCAGAAATACCACAAAGCGACCCATTGTACTTTGAGGTGGAGACAACAGAACAAAGACATACACACATATATTAGAATAAATGCAATTAAAGTAAAGCAACCAGCTCTCTCTCTCTCCTTTGGAAAGATAATTGCAAAACTATAAACTCCTGCATACAATGGGAAACAGGAAAACAATTTAATGACTTAGAAAATGATGAGTTGCTGTGAAACGCATTTTGATACTTTGTTCAATAAACTATTAATTATTCAACACCAACACAAATATTGTCTAATTTTATTCACATATTAAATGCATCGCGATATTGTCTTGTTCAAGAATAACAATAAACAAGTAAATGACGTAATGCACCACAAAACGTTAAAACGTAACGTACAACGTGCGACAGTGCGACACGTCAGATACGTAACTTAGAAATCGGTGGAAAAAATGAGTCAAAGGAAACAGAACTATGGTTCATCAGTGCGGTGGTATTGACGAGCCAAGCGCTGAACTCTAAGGCTGCTAAATGCTGTTAAATGTCAACAGCTGTGATTAGACTGCTGAATCTTTAAAACACATATAGAGCAAAGTATGTAGACCCAAATTAGACTGCCCTCTAAGATCAGTCTGATCGGGCACTACACTGCTAAAAGAAACAGAATAAGTTCATGACGTGAGCATATGCATACAGCTGACAACTACAACCTACGATATGGGCAAATGCATGTTTTTAGAAGCAGACGAAGGTTTAAACGTAGTAGTTTGGCAAAAGATAGACTGATTTACAAAAGCAGTTGGGAGCGCAGTGGCTCAGTGGTAGAATGCTTGAATCGAGATCAAGAGGTTGCAGGCTTGAGCCTCACCGACGTCACTGCGTTGTGTCCTTCAGCAAGACACATTAATCCTTGCTTAGTACTAGTTCAACCCAGGAAGACTCATCCCAACATAACTGAAACATTGTTCACTATGATATAAAGAATCATATCAAACAAACAAAAGAAGTCACTATTTGAGCGTATATGATTGCCTCAATTCCTATAAAATGTATATACACAAAAAAAACTTTGTTCATACATTTTACTGCTGTAACAAGATTATAAACAATGGTGATGATTGGAAAGTTTGTGTTGGTAATTGTGGCCATCTAGGGAACTATATGACATCGCTAGAGCTCCATTACAGGTCTGTCTACTTCTTCTGTAGTTTCATCCATCAGCAGCACAGACAAAAGCAAAGGTATCCAGACAACTAATCCAGCCCAATCAGCGCTTGACAATAAATTGACAACAAATACACCAGCACCTACCACATCCAGTAGCAGGATTGTGTCAAACAACTCTTCCAGAACAACAAAAGGTATAGTCATATGTTCTTTAGTAACAAACGCAAGTGTATATGGATCAGTATCAACTCTACTATATGGCTATACTGGCATAATAAACATTACCAGATTGTCAAAATAAGTTAATAATTCGTCCTCTCCAAGACCTACAATAATCAGACAAAATACTGACTCGTCAAAAGTCTGACTAGTAAATATTCATTTGTATCTTATGACTGCATTAGGGTATATTGTTGGAACATGTACATTTAATGTCAAAGAATGATATTTGATATGCAGTACTGAAAGTGTTTTGATATACATAAACTAATGACCCCAGAAAGTGCAAAATGTATGTAATAATGACAAAATATAATAATCACACAGATAAAGAAAAACAATGAGTATGATCTGAAAAAATTACAATCATACAACAACCCATGACACCAGGAGGAACATGTACATAAAACTGATAGTTACCAGATAACAAAAAAACACAATTATAGAGTTCAACCCGCTTTCTCTGATAAAAATATACAATCAAACCACCAACATGAAATTGTTAAATTTTATTCACATATTAAACGCATCGCCATATTGGCTTGTTCAGGAATAATAATAAACAAAAAAATAAAGCAACCAGCTCTCTCTCTCCTTTGGAAAGATAATTGCCAAACTGTAAACTCCTGCATACAATGGGAAACATGAAAACAGTTTAATGACTTTGAAAATGATGAGTTGCTGTGAAACGTATTTTGATACTTTGTGCAATAAACAATAAATTATTTGACATCAACACGAATATTGTCTAATTTTATTCACATATTAAACGCATCGCCATATTGGCTTGTTAAGGAATAATAATAAACAAGTAAATGATGTAATGCACCACAAAACGTTATAACGTAATGTACAACGTGCGACAGTGTGCCACGTCAGATACGTAACTAAAAAAATTGGTGGACAAAATAAGTCAAAGGAAACAGAACTATGGTTCATCAGTGCAGTGGTATTGACGAGACAAGCGCTGAAATCTAAGGCTGCTAAATGCTGTTAAATGTCAACAGCTGTGATTAGACTGCTGAATCTTTAAAACACATATATGGCAAACAATGTAGACCCAAATTAGACTGCCCTCTAGGATCAGTCTGATAGGGCACCACACTGCTAAAAGAAACAGTCCGAATAAGTTCATGACATGAGCATATGCATACAGCTGACGACTGCAGCCTACGACATGGGCAGATGCATGTTTTTAGAAGCAGGTGAAGGTTTTAACGTAGTAGTTAGGCAAAAGTTAGACTGATTTACAAAAGCAGTTGGGAGCGCAGTGGCTCAGTGGTAGATTGCTTGACTTGAGATCGAGAGGTTGCAGGCTTGAGCCTCACTGACGTCACTGCGTTATGTCCTTCAGCAAGACACATTAATCCTTGCTTAGTACTGGTTCAACACAGGAAGACTCGTCCCAACATAACTGAAAACTTGTTCACTATGATATAAAGAATCATATCAAACAAACAAACAAAAGAAGTCACTATTTGAGCGTATATGATTGCCTCAGTTCCTATAAAATGTATATACACAAAAAATACTTTGTTCATACATGTTACTGCTGTAACAAGATTATAAACAATGGTGATGATTGGAAAGTTTGTGTTTGTTATTGTGGCCGTCTAGGGACCTATATGACATCGCTAGAGCTCCATTACAGGTCTGACTACTTCTTCTGTAGTTTCATCCATCATCAGCACAAACAAAAGCAAAGGTATCCAGACAACTAATCCAACCCAATCGACGCATGACAACAAATGGACAACAAATACATCAGCACCTACCACATCCAGTAGCAGGATTGTGTCATACAACGCCATAACATCAAAAGGTATTGTCATAAGTTCTTTAGTAACAAACTCAAGTGTAAATGAATCAGCATCAATATGGCTATACTGGCATTACAAACATTACTCGATTGTCAAAATTAGTAAATAAATTGTCCTTCAAAAGACTTACACCAATTGGACAAAGTACTGACTCGTCAAAAAGTCGTACTTGTAAATACTCATTTATATCTTATTACTACATTAGGGTATATTGTTGGAACATCTACATTTTAGGTCAAAGAATGATAATGCAGTACTGAAAGTGTTTAATATACATAAACAAATGACCCCAGACAGTCCAAAATGTATGTAATAATGACAAAATATTAGAATAACACAGATAAAGAAAAACAATGAGTATGACCTGAAAATGTCACAATCATACACAACCCATGACAGCTGGAGGAATAAGTAGTAAATGCAGACAGTTACCCGACAACAAAAACACATTATAGAATTCAACCAGCTCTCTCTGATAAAAAGATAAAATTGAACCATTTGCATCCCTAATATTTCAGTATATTTTCTCCTTGTACATGAATGAAACACCCAGTATGTAAACATTAACATAAAATATGGATATGCAAAAACGACAACGATAAATATGATCAGAAATACCACAAAGCGACCCATGGTACCATGAGATGGAGACAACTGTACATAGACACACATATATTAAGAATGAATGCAATTAAAGTCAACCAACCAGCTCTCTCTCTCTCTCTCTCTCTCTCTCTCCTTTGGAAAGATAATTGCAAAACTATATTTCCCACACACAATTGGAAACATGAAAACAATGTTAACAGCTTTGAAAATGATGAGTTGCTGTGAAACGTATTTGTGCAAAAAATATATAATGAATATTGTCTAATTTTATTTACATATTAAAAACATCGCCATATTAGCTTGTTCAGGAATAATGATAAACAAGTAAATGACGTAATGCACCGTGAAACGTTAAAACCCAACACACAACGTGCGACAGTGCCCCACGTCAGATACTTAACTTAGAAATTGGTAGAAAAATAAGTAAAAGCAAATAGAACTATGCTACATCAGTGCGGTGGTATTGAAGAGCTAAGTGCTGAACTCTAAGGCTGCAAAATACTGTTAAATGTCAATAGGTGTGATAAGTCTGCAGGTTTTTTTTAAAACACATTTATAGCAAACAGTGTAGACCCAGATTAGACTGCTGCTCTATGATCAGTCTGATCAGGGTCAACCCTGCTAAAAGAAACACACAGAATATAGTTCATGACGTGATCATATACATATAGGAGTCGACGATATGGGCAGATGCATGTTTTTTTTAGAAGCAGACAAAGGGTTAAAAGTAGTAGTTTGACAAAAGTTAGACTTATTTACAAAAGCAGTTGGGATCGCAGTGGCTCAATGGTAGAGTGCTTGACTTGAGATCAAGAGGTTTTGGGCTAGAGCCTCACTGGTGTCACTGTGTTGTGTCTTTGAGCAAGACACATTAAACCTTGCTTAGCACTGGTCCAACCCAGGAAGAATTGTTCTGACATAATGTAAAACTTGTTTACTGGGATGTAAAGAATTATATCAAACAAACAAACAAAGGAAGTCAATATTGGAGAATATATGATAGTATCGATTCCTATAAAATGCATATACACAAAAATACCTTGTTCACACATTTTACTGCTGTAACAAGATTATAAACAATAGTGATGATTGGAAAGTTTGTGTTTGTTATCGTGGCCATCTATGGAACTATACGACTTATTACTAGAGCTCCATTGCAGGTCTGACTACTTCTTCTGTAGTTTTATCCATCAGCAGCAAAAACAAAAGCAAAGATTTCCGGACAACTAATCCAGCCCACGCGACGCTTGACAACAAATGGACAACAAATACATCAGCACCTACCACATCAAGTAGCAGGATTGTGTCAAACAACACCAGAACAATAAAAGGTATTGTCATAAGTTCTTTAGTAACGAACTGAAGTGTAAATGGATCAGCATCAACTCTGCCATATGGCTATACTGGCGTAACAAACATTACCAGATTGTCAAAAAAAGTGAATAAATCGTCCTAGCAAAACCTAGAACAATTGGAAAAAGTACTCATTGTCAAAAAGTCTGACTAGTAAGTATTCATTATATCTAATTTCTACATTAGGGTATAGTGTTGGATCATCTACATTTTAGGTCAAAGAATGATATTTGATATTCAGTACTGAAAATGTTTTAATATACATCATCAAATGACATCCGAAAGTGCAAAATGTATGTAATAATAACAATATATTATAAAAACACAGATAGAGAAAAACGATGAGTATGACCTGAAAATATCACAATCATACACCAACCCATGACACCAGGAGGACGATTTACTAAAAACAGACAGTTATCCGGCACCAAAAACACAATTAAAGAATTCAACCAGCTCTCTCTGATAAAAAAATCCCATTTTCATCGCTAATATTTCAGCATCTTTGCACCTTCCTTGTAACTGAATGATACACTCAACATGCAAACATCAAGGTAAAATATGGATATGCAAAAACGACAACAATAGATATGATCAGAGACACAACAAAGGGACCTATGGTACTATGAGGTAGAGACAACTGTACACAGTTAAAGACAAACATACAGTATATTTGAATTAATGAAATTAAAATAAAGCAACCAGCTCTCTCTCTCTCTCTCTCTCTCTCTCTCTCTCTATTGGAAAGATAATTGCAAAACTATAAACTCCCACATACAATGGAAAACATGAAAACAATTTTAATGACTTTGAAAATAATGAGTTGCTATGAAACGTATTTTGATACTTTGTGGAATAAACTATAAATTATTCAACAGCAACACAAATATTGTTTAATTTTATTCACATATTAGAAGCATCACCATATTGGCTTGTTAAGGAATTAATTATGAATAAGTAAATGACGTAATGCACCGCAAAACGTTAAAAAGTAACGTACAGCGTGCGCCAGTGCACCACGTCAGATATGTAACTTAGAAATTGGTGGAAAAAATAAGTAAAAGGAAATTGAATTATGGTATATCAGTGAGGTGGTATTGACGAGCCCAGTGAGGAACTCTACGGCTGCTAAATGCTGTTAAATGTCAATAGCTGTGATAAGTCTGCTAATTCTTAAAAACAAATATATAGCAAACAGTGTAGACTCAGATTTGACTGCCCCTCTAGCATCAGTTTGATCTGGTACACGCTGCTAAAAGAAACACACAGAAGATAGTTCATGATGTGAGCATATACATACAGCTGACTTCTACAGCCGACGACATTGACAGATGCATGTTTTTAGAAACAGGCGAAGGGTTAAAAGTAGTAGTTTGGCAAAAGTTAGACTGATTTACAAAAGCAGTTGGGAGCGCAGTGGCTGAGTGGTAGAGTGCTTGACTTGAGATTGAGAGGTTGTGGGCTTGAGCCTCACTGGCGTCACTGCGTTGTGTCCTTAATCAAGACACATTAATCCTTGCTTAGTACTGGTTCAACCCAGGAAGACTCGTCCCAACATAACTGAATACTTGTTCACTAGGATGTAAAGAATCATATCAAACAAACAAACAAAAGAAGTCACTATTGAAGCGTATATGATGGCATCAATTCCTATATAAATAAATACATTTTACTGCTGTAACATGATTATAAACAATGGTGATGATCGGAAAGTTTGTGTTTGCTATCATGGCCATCTAGGGAACTATATGACTTATAATTAGAGCTCCATTTCAGGTCTGACTACTTCTTCTGTAGTTTCTTCCATCAGCAGCACAAACAGAAGCAAAGGTATCCGGCCAACTAATCCAGCCCAATCGACGCTTGACAACAAATGGACAACGAATACATCAGCACCTACCACATCCAGTAGCAGGATTGTGTCAAACAACACCAGAACAATAAAAGGTATTGTCATAAGTTCTTTAGAAACAAACTCAAGTGTAAATAGACCAGTATCAACTCTACCATATGGCTATACTGGCATAACAAACATTACTGGATTGTCAAAATTAGAAAATAAATAGTCCTCTGCAAGACCTACAATAATTGGACAAAGTACTGACTCATCAAAAGTCTGACTAGTAAATATTTATTTATATCTCATTACTGCATTTGGGTATATTGTTGGAACATGTACATTTTAGGTCAAAGAATGATATTTGATATGCACTACTGAAAGTGTTTTGACATACATAGACAAATGACCCCAGAAAGTGCAAAATGTATGTAATAATGACAAAATATAATAATAACACAGATAAAGAAAAACAATGAGTATGACCTGAAAATGTAACAATCATACACCAACCCATGACACCAGGAGGAAGATGTACTAAAAACTGACAGTTACCCGATAACAAATACACAATTAAAGAATTCAACCAGCTTTCTCTGATAAAAATACAATCAAACTATTTTCACTGCTAATATTTCAGCATCTTTGCTACGTGTACATGAATGAATCACTCAGTATATAAACATTAACGTAAAATATGGGAATGCAAAAACGACAACAATAAATATGATCAGAAATACCACAAAGCGACCCATGGTTCTATGACCTGGAGACAACTGAACACAGACAAAGACACACACACGCACACACATATTAGAATTAATGCAATTAAAGTAAAGCAACCAGCTCTCTCTCTCCTTTGGAAAGACACTTGCAAAACTATAAACTCCCGCATACAATGGGAAACATGAAAACAGTTTTGGCTTGTAATGATAAAAATGCCTTTTTACTTCTGAACAACCTAAACGATATAAATTGTGGTCATGTTAGAAAATGTGTGATGTGCTCCATTATCTTTTGGACAATATATTTATAAGATTTGGCTCAAAATTATATAGACAAATTGTCGGTATTCCAATGGGTACTAATTGTGTTCTTCTTGTTGCAGATTTTTTTTGTTTTGTTATGAGAGAGACTTTATGTTGTCTCTGTCAGACAATAATCAAGCTGATATTATTGAAGCTTTTATCTCTACCTCCAGATATTTAGATGACTTACTTGAACAAATGGTAGGTCAGATATATCCAACTGAACTTCAGTTAAATAAGGCGAATTCTTCTGATACTGAAGCTCCATTTTTGGACTTGAACTTGTCAATAACAAACGGCATAGTTTCTTCTCAAATGTATGATTAACAGGATGATTTTAATTTTGAAATAGTTAATTTCCCATTTCTTGATGGAGATATTCCTCGCTCTCATTCCTATGGTGTATATATTTCTCGGCTTATTCGTTTTGCTAGAGTGTGCTCTAATGTTGATGACTTCAACAACAGAAACTTATTTTTAACTGCTAAATTATTAAAACAAGGTTATAGATATCATAAAATTCGAAAAGCATTTTCAAAATTCTACTACAGACACTCAGAGTTAATTGTTAAATACAACATTGGGTTAAAAACTCTTCTGCAACAACGCATATCAGAACCTATATTTTATGGTGATTTAGTCTATAAATTCAAACGAATTGTTGGAAAACCTAATTTTAGTGATCAATTCAAAAAGATAGTAAAACGTTATATAATGGTTGGATGTAATTTGGATATCATGCGACAGTCTGCATGCCTAGTTTTAAACCCAATCACAGTTTATAGCTGTATGGTTTCCTCTTTAATTGCACGACGGTGGGTCAGGCCTCAGACTCTATGACGGCTCTGACGTAAAGCTTTAATCGGTGGGTTGGTGCCTGATGCTTATCTGTAGCTGGACCCACCGTGGCTTAACTTGAGGTTTTCTTTAGCTCTGACTATCTAGGAGTCATGAGCCCTTTTCTTTGTTCCATCATGGAGTGTTAATTTGATTAGAGTGTTTTCCATGATGATACATTGCATAAGTTAGATGGCCTCCATGCGAGCTGAACATTTCTTGTACTTCAATAACAGCTGAATCTAGGGCGAAGATTTGGTACCAGTAAAATGCATTTAAGCCCCCCGGTAGCTTAGGCTGCTGTTCGTTCTAAGACAGTGGTTCTGTTGTTGTTGACTTTTTGTTTATTGTTACTCCCATTGTGGGAGTCTGTAATTGTTCTATGTATTGTTGTACGTTACTTTATGTCCATTCTAGTATTGCAATCATCTTGATGGGGAAGAGAGAGCTGATTGCTTTGCTTAGTTTGTCTTCCTGGCGTCTCGTGATGGTTAAGCGGCTCTTCCTCGCGGTGCCTAGGGGTAGTCTGCAGTTTGTGATTGTGGTATTTCCTGATCATACTCACTTACTATATTTAATGGCTTTGAAAATGATGAGTTTCTGTGAAACGTATTTTGATACTTTGTTCAATAAAATTATTCAACACCAACACGAATATTGTCTAATTTTATACACATATTAAACGCATCGCCATATTGGCTTGTTCAGGAATAATAATAAACAAGTAAATGACGTAATCCATCGCAAAACGTTAAAACGTAATGTACAACATGCGACAGTGTGCCACGTCAGATACGTAACATAGAAATTGGTGAAAAAAATAAGTAAAAGGAAACAGAACTATGGTACATCAGTGCAGTGGTATTGACGAGCCAAGAGCTGAACTCTACAGCTGCTAAATGCTGTTTAATGTCAATAGCTGTGATTAGACTGCTGGTTCTTTAAAACACATATATAGCAAACAACGTAGACCCAGATTAGACTGCCCCTCTAAGATCAGTCTGATGGGTCCACACTGCTAAAAGAAACAGTCAGAATATAGTTCATGACGTGAGAACATGGATACAGCTAATGACTACAGCCTACAACAAGGCAGATGCATGTTTTAAGAAGCAGGCGAAAGGTTAAACATAGTAGTTTGGCAAAAGTTTGACTGATATACAAAAGCAGTTGGGAGCGCAGTGGCTCAGTGGTAGAATGCTTGACTTGAGATCAAGAGGTTGAAGGCTTGAGCCTCACCGCGGTCACTGTGTTGTGTCTTTGAGCAAGACACATTAATCCTTGCTTAGTACTGGTTCAACCCAGGAAGACTCGTCCCGAAATAACTGAAAACTTGGTCACTAGGATGTAAAGAGTCATATCAAACAAACAAACAAACAAACAAACAAACAAAAGAAGTCACTATTGGAGCGTATATGATGGCATCAATTCCTATAAAATGCATATACACAAAAAATACACCAAAACCTCGTTTTATCGCCCCCTATAAACCGCCAAACTATCTTACCGCTATAAATTTCCCATGTCCTGATTTCCACAATATAAAATTCCCTCATTAAGGATCCAAACTCGCTAAACGCCATCCGCCATTCATTTAAAAAACAAATGTGCTTATTTATGCATAAATTCCCTCGTAATAAATGCCACGTCACCTTGTGTCGGAATCAATTAGCTGATCAAAGGTGTCACGGACTAATCATGCGAGAAATCAATGACACCGCAGTGGTGCAGATAATTGCAGTGAACAATGCACTTTAATGAATTGAAAAGTTTTAACCTAGGTAAGTAAAGGTGAGATGTCTTTACCTTTGTTTGGGGTGAATAATAAAATGTATTTCCCATCAATTTGTTTAGTTGTTTGTTGTGTAAAAATGTCTAAGTTTTAATTATTCTTATATTCACTGCATTGTCCCAAATAGGAAGCGCTCTAGCCCACACTAACCTGTAAATTATAAATTCTGTCACTACAGGAGCACGAGAATTGAACGGACTATTTCACTAGCTACACATCATTTAAAGGGCAAAATGCGAGAGATCTGGGTATTGCCAGGTTTCGCGAGAATGATATTCAATGAACAATTTGCAAAAAGTTACTGGTAACATCTGCTGGTGTAGCAGTATCTACTAACATTTATGGAATTACCCGTAAGGATAATGTAGATACCGTTTTTTTTCTTACCAATATTGCATGCGCATCTTACTATGTTGACATGTAACTGGCAGAAATCCAGACCTCAATCTATCCCCAAACTCGTTATACTGCCAAAATTCTCTTTTCCTGATGGTGGCGATATAAAAAGGTTTTACTGTACTTTGTTCATACATTTTACTGCTGTAACAAGATTATAAACAATGGTGATGATTGGAAAGTTTGTGTTTGTTATTGTGGCCATCTAGGGACCTATATGACTTATCGCTAGAGCTCCATTGCAGGTCTGACTACTTCTTCGGTAGTTTCATCCATCAGCAGCACTAACAAAAGCAAAGGTATCCAGACAACTAATCCAGCCCAATCGACGCTTGACAACAAATGGACAACGAATACATCAGCAACTACCACATCCAGTAGCAGGATTGTGTCAAACAACACCAGAACAACAAAAGGTATTGTCATAAGCTCTTTAGTAACAAACTCAAGTGTAAATGGATCAGTATTGACTCTACCATATGGCTATACCAACATAATAAACATTACGGGATTGTCAAAATTTGTAAATAAATTGTCCTCCGCAAGACCTACAATAATTGGACAAAGTACTGACTCATCAAAAGTCTGACTAGTAAATATTCATTTATATCTTATTACTGCATTAGGGTATATTGTTGGAACATGTACATTTTAGGTCAAAGAATGATATTTGATATGCAGAATATAATAATCACACAGATAAAGAAAAAACAATGAGTATGACCTGAAAATGTCACAATCATACACCAACCCATGACACCAGGAGGAAAATGTACTAAAAACTGACAGTTACCCGATAACAAAAACACAATTTAAGAATTCAACCAGCTTTCTCTGATATAGAAAATACAATCAAACCATTTTCATCGCTAATATCTCAGCATCTTTGCTACTTGTACATGAATGAAACACTCAGTATGTAAACATTAACGTAAAATATGGATATGCAAAAACGACAACAATAAATATGATCAGAAATACCACAAAGCGACCCATGGTTCTATGACCTGGAGACAACTGAACACAGACAAAGACACACACACGCACACACATATTAGAATTAATGCAATTAAAGTAAAGCAACCAGCTCTCTCTCTCCTTTGGAAAGATAAATGCAAAACTATAAACTCCCGCATACAATGGGAAACACGAACACAGTTTTAATGGCTTTGAAAATGATGAGTTGCTGTGAAAAGTATTTTGATACTTTGTTCAGTAAACTATTAATTATTCAACACCAACACGAATATTGTCTTATTTTCTTCACATATTAAACGCAACGCCATATTGGCTTGTTCAGGAATAATAATTCAAAAGTAAATGATGTAATCCACCACAAAACTTTAAAACGTAACGTACAACGGCTGACAGTGCGCCACCTCAGATACGTAACATAGAAATTGGTGAAAAAAATAAGTAAAAGGAAACAGAACTATGGTACATCAGTGCAGTGGTATTGACGAGCCAAGAGCTGAACTCTACAGCTGCTAAATGCTGTTTAATGTCAATAGCTGTGATAAGACTGCTGGTTCTTTAAAACACATATATAGCAAACAACGTAGAGCCAGATTAGACTGCCCCTCTAAGATCAGTCTGATGGGTCCACACTGCTAAAAGAAACAGTCAGAAAATAGTTCATGACGTAAGCATATGCATACAGCTGACGACTACAACCTACGACATGGGCAGATGCATGTTTTAGAAGCAGGCTAAGGGTTAATTGTAGTAGTTTGGCAAAAGTTAGACTGATTTACAAAAACAGTTGGGAGCGCAGTGGCTCAGTAGAAGAATGCTTGACTTGAGGTCGAGAGTTTGAGGGCTTGTGCCTCACCGACGTCACCGCGTTGTGTCCTTGAGCAAAACAAATTTAATCCTTGCTTAGTACTGGTTCAACACAGGAAGACTTGTCCTAAAATAACTGAAAACTTGTTCACAAGTATGTAAAGAATCATATCAAACAAACAAAAGTAGTCACTATAGGAGCGTATATGATGGCATCAATTCCTATAAAATGCATATACACAATTATACTTTGTTCATACATGTTACTGTTGTAACAAGATTATAAACAATAGTGATGATTGGAAAGTTTGTGTTTGTTATTGTGGCCGTCTAGGGAACTATATGACTTATCTCTGGAGCTCCATTGCAGGTCTGACTACTTCTTCTGTAGTTTTATCCATCAGCAGCACAAACAAAAGCAAAGGTATCCAGACAACTAATCCAGCCCAATCGACGCTTGACAACAAATGGACAACGAATACATCAGCACCTACCACATCCAGTAGCAGGATTGTGTCAAACAACACCAGTACAACAAAAGGTATTGCCATAAGTTTTTTAGTAACAAACTCAAGTGTAAATGGATCAGTATCAACTCTACCATATGGCTATACTGACATAATAAACATTACGGGATTGTCAAAATTAATAAATAAATTGTCCTCGGCAAGACCTACAATAATTGGACAAAGTACTGACTCGTCAAAAAGTCTAACTATAAGTATTCATTATATCTTATTACTACTTTAGGGTATATTGTTGGACCATCTACATTTTAGGTTAAAGAATGATATTTGATATGCAGTACTGAAAAGTGTTTGGATATACATAAACAAATGATCCCTGAAAGTGAAAAATGTATGTATTAACGACAATATATCATAATATTATGTCACAATTATACACCAACCCATGACACCAGGAGGAAGAAGTAGTAAAAAAAGACAGCTACCCTACAACAAAAACACAATTAAAGAATTCAACCAGCTTTCTCTAATGAAAAAAATACAATTAAACAATTTTCACCGTTAATATTTCAACATCTTTGCTACTTGTACATGAATGAAACACTCAGTATGTAAACATTAAGGTAAAATATGGATATGCAAAAACGACAACAATAAATATGATCAGAAATACCACAAAGCGACCCATGGTACCATAAGGTGGAGACAATTGTACACAGACAAAGACACACACACATATTAGAATAAATGCAATTAAAGTAAAGCAAAAAGCTCTCTAGCTTTCCTTTGGAAAGATGGTTGCAAAACTATAAACTCCCGCATACAATGGGAAACATGAAAACAGTTTTAATGGCTTTGACAATGATGAGTTGCTGTGAAACGTATTTTGATACTTTGTGCAATAAACTTTAACTTATTCAACACCAATATGAATATTGTCAAATAATTAACATATTAAACGCATCGCAATATTGGCTTGTTCAGGAATAATTATAAACAAATAAATGACGTAATCCATCGCAAAACGTTAAAACGTAACGTACAACCTGCGACAGTGCGCCACGTCAGATGCGTAATTTAGAAATGGGTGGAAAAAATAAGTAAAAGGAAACAGAACTATGGTACATCAGTGCGGTGGTATTGACGAGCCAAGCGCTGAACTCTACCGCTGCTAAATGCTGTTAAATGTCAATAGCTGTGATTAGACTGCTGCTTCTTTAAAACACATATATAGCAAACAATGTAGACACAGATTAGACTGCCCCTCTAGGATCATTTTGATCAGGGTCCACACTACTAAAAGAAACAGTTAGAATATAGTTCATGACGTGAGCATATGCATATAGCTGACGACTACAGCCTACAACATGGGCAGATGCATGTTTTAAAAGCAGGCGAAGGGTTAAATGTAATAGTTTGGCAAAAGTTTGACTGATATACAAAAGCAGTTGCGAGCGCAGTGGTTCAGTAGTAGAATGCTTGACTTGAGATTGAGAGGTTGCAGGCTTGAGCCTCACCAACGTCACTGTGTTGTATCCTTGAGCAAGACACATCAATCCTTGCTTAGTCCTGGTTCAACCCAGGAAGACTTGTCCCGACATAACTGAAAACTTGTTCACAAGGATGTAAAGATTCATATCAAACATTGGACAAAGAATCATATCAAACATACAAACAAAAGAAGTCACTATTGGAGCTTATATGATGGCATCAATTCCTATAAAATGCATATACACAAGAAAATACTTTGTTCATACATGTTACTGCTGTAACAAGATTATAATCAATGGTGATGATTGGAAAGTTTGTGTTTGTAATTGTGGCTGTCTAGGGAACTAAATGACTTATCTCTAGAGCTCCATTGCAGGTCTGACTACTTCTTCTGTAGTTTCATCCATCATCAGCACAAACAAAAGCAAAGGTATCCAGAAAACTAATCCAGCCCAATCGACGCTTGACAATAAATGGACATCGAATACATCAGCACCTACCACATCCAGTAGCAGGATTGTGTCAAACAACACCAGAAAAACAAAAGGTATTGTCATAAGTTCTTTAGTAACAAACTCAAGTGTAAATGGATCAGTATCAACTCTACCATATGGCTATACTGGCATAACAAACATTACAGGATTGTCAAAATTAGTAAATAAATTGTCCTCCGCAAGACGTACAATAAGGTATTGTCATAAGTTCTTTAGTAACAAACTCAAGTGTAAATGGATCAGTATCAACTCAACCATATGGCTATACTGACATAATAAACATTACCGAATTGTCAAAATTAGTAAATAAGAGCAATTCTCTGTAAATATGGAGCGATTATATAGGAACCATGTCACGCTCCGACTCAGATTTTGATGAAACTTGCTGACAGTGTTAGAGGTCATGTAAAACCAAAAGATCAAGTGCTAGTTTATTTAATTCAACCTCTGTTGCCATGGAACCAGCATACGAAAATTTGGGCCAAACAAGAAGCGAAAGTGACATGAAAAATGACATTTTTACCATTAAATTACTCTAAAAAAGGCTTTTACCAATCACAAACATGGAATTATTTTGAACAAACATACTTAGTATAACTGAATTAGCTAATGGTAGCAGCCTTAAGAAAAAGCTTAGATATACTTAATTTTCACTGAAAGTGGGTGGGGTAAGTAGGGCCAGAAAATTACGCTTTTGGGGCATTTTTGCACATATGCGACAACTTTAGGCAGCTACTTTCACATACACTCATGTTAATATATTATAAGCCAGGGTATGAAATTATATGATATGGAAGAAAATGTTTGGGAAGTTTCCGTCTTCTTGTCGTTTCCATGGTTACAAATGCTTCCCTGTAGAAAAACTAAAAAAGATAAATATTGCATAAACAATTCATTTATTGCTATATTACAGTGATATAGTCTATTGTGAATAAAATATTTTCATTACTCAAACATCTCTCTTATATATGAAATTAAAGTCTGCTTTAAATAAGCTATTTTTTGACTTTTAGGGGCATCATAAGGGGTAAAAATTATGAATTTTAAAGTCAAAACCAACACATTTGGCTATATTGCCCTTCCAGTACCCTCAAAATTACTATTATTTATCACCAATGTGCGATATTTGTAAAAAGAATAGACTTAACTTAAAGAAATAAGATAAATGCATTCTAATTAAATTATCTAAACATACTTATTTATAAGGAAAAGTGGGTGTGGTAAGTTTGACCTTAAAACATGCATTTTAGGCATTTTTAAACACAGTCAACAACCTAAATCAT
The DNA here is from genome assembly GCA_964019695.1 of Loripinus fragilis. Classification (NCBI taxonomy): domain Eukaryota; kingdom Metazoa; phylum Mollusca; class Bivalvia; order Lucinida; family Lucinidae; genus Loripinus; species Loripinus fragilis. The sequence goes on along the minus strand of OZ026527.1, from coordinate 82,713,218 downwards.
GCATTTAAACATTTTTGCATGTTAATACATATTAGAACAGGATATTTAGTTTTAATTTTATGAAAAACATGGTTTAGAAGTAATCAGCTTCTGTTCGTACCCATGGCCACGAAAGCTTCACTGTAGGATAACTAAAATGACTTAATTGCAGAATGATACTAATTTAATTATAAGAAATGTTAGTATCTATTGTAAATCTCTTTATATAATTTCTTAATCACATTTCTTACAAATAACAATAAAATAGCCAATAGGAAAGCCGCCTTTGAATTTTTAATGTAATTTTAGTGTTAAAAAAATTCTGACTAAGACTAGTTAAAACCCCAAACCCAAAAGTTAGGCAAACTTGCCTTCTCACTTGTATTGAAATCGCACATTGTCATCACAATTAATATGGTTTGTGTCAGAAAATGCAAATTTTTATTTCAATAGATGGAAATAATTCAATACAGCAGCCTTATTAAAATATTACAATAAACTTATCTTGCATGAGAAGTAGGTGGAATAAGTAGGACCCTCGAATTAATTCTCTTTAATCATGCAGCAATCTCCCATAGAAGTGTTTCACACATGGTCTCAGATTTTGTAAAAAATAATGACAATTTATGTACTTTGGTAAAATCAACCACATTCATGTTTGTTCAGCTTGTGGTTTTTCAGTTGTCATGGCAACAGCTTTCAAATATTTTGGCATACAATCAATCTAAATTCCTTTAAATTAAGATACACGTTCTACCAGGTCCAGAGCTATAAATAGACAAAATACAATTGTGTGTGTATTACAACCCCTCTATTTAAATAACTACCCAATTACCAATAAAATTGATTTCACTGCTTTAAAACAGAAAACCTATGAATAGTATGTGATTTTATTGGACAATGTGATATATTTGTTGCCATGGCAATGTAAGTTTATGTGACATGTTGTTGTTTCTTCATAATGTGTATTAAAATATGTCATTAATATATATGAAACCAACAAGCAAATATATATTATATTACAGTTTCTCAGATTTATTCTATGAAACTGATAGAATACTAAAATATCTGTAAGTAAAATACATACTCTATTTCTGTTGCCATAGCAAACATAAAGTGGTTTTAAACTTTTAGTTGTTGTTGTTGACTTTTATTTTGATATTCAAAACTGGGCAATTTTGGTCATTCGTGAACATAGCTCTTTCATCACAGAACTCACCTACCTGTAACTGTTTTAGCTGATTTGTAATACATATGGAGCTATCAGCTACTCTTAACACTGAGTCAATGGTTAAACCAAAATTAAACACCCTTGTGCACCGTGTGACTTATTTACATGCATTTATGCATGCAGAACCTGATAGATCTACTTTTCTCACTATTTTGCATATTATCGTACATGTTTAAATGGTAACTGACAGTTGGTTCTGCATGCAGCTAATATCATAAATACCCTTTCTGCAAACCCTTTTCAAGTGTACCATCATACTTATAAAAGTACTAGAAAGACCAAAAATTATGAGCAAGTCTTAAGATTCCAGTCTGAAAATGAAATAAAATATACATATTATATTGTCAAGCTTGTATCAGTATTGTTTTGTTTACAAACAGTCTTTGAATATGTAGTTTTAAATGCAAATGCAACTGTTTTACAGTAAAGCCAATTCTTATAAGAAAGAGAAAGAGGGGGTGAGAAAGAGGGAGAGAGAGAGAAACTGGAACATGTAACTGAGCAACTGTTTTTCATCACTGGATGCAACCTCAAAATTGGGATTTCATTTCTTAATGCATGCTGTTATTGATCAGATCAGATTTATAATTTACCATAGTTGCACACTGTCTTGAATAAATAGGTGGCAATTTGCTCTCTCATATCATGCCATAATTATAACTATGAAGAAGTTATAATAACTTTGATTATTACCAGCTATCAAAAAAATCCCTATTAAGTATTTGAGACGACACATTTTTTTAGTTTGAAACAGCTTTTTAGTCTCTTATAACCCTACCAACACAAATATAATAATGCATAATTATAGTTATTGGTTGAGTTAATCTAACTCGAACTATTCAGAATTGCACGAAAATCCACCAGAGTTATTGGTTTTATAGTGAAAATACTACTTCTGAGACGACCCTTTTTATCGGCTCAAAATGAACTGTTGTGATCCTAGGTCAACATTTGCTTTAAATTTCATCTCCTAAACCTCTGGGTGGAATGTCACCAAGCTACACCTGAATAATCTTTGGTGGTCTCCTTTTTAAGTTGTTTAGAAAATTCTATTCCAGGCAGAAAGCTGGTTGCCATAGCAACCAAAAGAAAAAAAAGATTAAAAAATCTTGTCCAAAACTACTGGTCAGATTTGAAAATAATTTGGCACAAATGGTCCTTTGCTGACTCTCATCCAAGGTTGTTCATATTATTTAAATTGATGAAAAACTTGGCTGCCATGGGGTAGGACTGTTTTTCCTATACACATATAAGAAAAACTTCAAACAAGTCTTCTTGTCAAAAATTGTAAGTGAGTATGATCAGGAAATACCACAATCACAAACTGCAGACAAACCCATGGCATCGTGAGAAATACTAACAGAAGGGTTTGAAAATGATTTGGCATAAATGATCATTGGGTGACGCTCTGCCAAAAATTTCCAAATATTTTTGATAGAATGAAAAACATGGCCACCAGGGGATAAGACCATTTTTTTCTTATTTAGATATATGTATAACTTTAAAAATATTCTTGTCAAAATCTACTATGTCGATTGAAAATAATTCAACACTTATAGTCATTGAGTGACCATCTAACAAGATTGTTCACATTTCTATGGGTTAAAAAACATGACTGCCAGGGGTGGAGTCTGTTTTTTCTTACTGTTTGGACTTAATTGGTAGAAAGGCTAAATTCTCCCTTACTTTACTTGATAAATGTAGCAGTAGGAGTCAGGTCTTTAGAATGAAAATGAGTCAAGTATCCTAAAACATGTGTTTTGGTAAATATACCTCATTTACCCCCTTTTGAGCCCCTTCCCAAACCCTAGATTGAATCAACCCCCATGTCTATTTTTTTCTAAACTGCTTGCTATCAGCCCAATGCCCCAAACATATTTTGATGACACTTGTATGCTACACATATACAAGTTAGGCATTTTCAATTACAAATTAGCATTTTACCTATATAAGCCTCTAAAGAGGCTATTATCAAGTTCATTTAAGGCCTCTCATCACTGATTTGTCAACAAAGTAACATATAAGTATCATTTTAACATTTTACTTTTTATTGTGTCAGATGTTGTTATGTTTTTAATACAAAAATACGTTCATACTGTTGTTGTCCATTTTGGCTTTATGAAATGGATGCATCATAGTTGCCATGGTTTTGGTAAGAAGATGGTTACTTCCTTAAAATATTTTTTCAATGAATTATAAACCATATTTAGCTTGGTCTTACTACTGTTTGTAAACCTTTTCAAGTAACCCCGACTTGCAACAATATGCTTTCAAAAATGTCAAAAACTGCAATATTTTAGTACATTGTTACCCACCCACTTTTTTGGCAACATTGCTATATGACAGAATTACCAAAATTATTAACCATACCATCCTTGTCTTCACACCGAGCAATACTGCCTAGTACAAGTTAACCTAAGGTCAAAATTTTTCATTCTAAAAGTTGCATTTGCGCAATGTATGTCTATTTTTACTGATTTTCTGGCACTGTTTGGTCAAAAAAATGACACCTCATTTACTCCATTTGAGCTCCTTTGGACCCTTCAATTGAGACAAAACCATATGTTTATTTTTCATTAAAAGCTAGCTATAAGATCAATGACTTGAAAATATTTTAATGTAATTTCTATGCTACTTATACATGAGTTTGGCATTTTTTTTTTTAAAGAATAGTGGGGGTTACTTTTGCCTACAGAGAGCTCTAAAAGGAATATTATCAGGTCCCTTTTAGGCCTTGCACCACTTATTTGTAAAATAGCAAAATATAAGTATTATTTCAACATTTAATTGTTGATTGTGTCAGATGTCTTCATGTTCTGCAATACAGAAATGCCCTACAAGCTGCATTTGTCCATTTTGGCTTTTTGAGACGGTGGCATCAGAGTTGCCTTAGTAACAATAAGAAGGTGGTAACTTCCTCCAAATATGTTTTTAGTTTATTACAGACCATATTTAGCTTGGTCTTACTAAAGTGTGCAAACCTTTTCAAGTAACCCCAACTTGTAACAATATGGTTTCAAAAATGTCGAAAACTACAATATTTTGGTGCATTGTTACCCCATCCACACTTTTGCAACCATTGCTATATGACAGAATTACCAAAATTATTAACTATACACTCCATGTATTCACATTGAGCAATACTGCTAAGTGCAAGTAATCACAAGGTCAAAAGTTTCTCATTCTAAAAGTTCATTAGCACAATGTATGTCTATTTTACTGATTTTTGGGTACTATTTGGTAAAAAAAATTGACGCCTGATTTACCCCCTTTTAAACCCCTTTTGGACCCCTATATTGAGACACCACCCTATATTGCTTTTTTATAAAATGCTAGCTATAAGCAAAATGACTTGAAATAATTTTAATGTTATTTCTACACTACTTATACATGTTGTTTTTTTATTTTGTATTTAAAAAATAGCTTTTTTCCCCTATGTAGACCTCTAAAAGGGCTATTATCTGGTCCCTTTTAGGGCATTGCACCACTAATTTGTCAACAAAAAAAAATATAAGTATTATTTAAACATTTAATTGTTGTTTGTGTCAGATGTATTCATGTTCTGCAATACAAAAACGCCTTACAAGCTGCATTTGCACATTTTAGCTTCTCTAGATGGTAGCATCATAGTTGCCATAAATACGATAACAAGAGGGTAACTTCCCAAACATTTTTTCCAATTCATTACATATCATATCTAGGTTTGTCTTACTCAAGCATGCACACTTTTCCGAGTTACCATGGCTTGCAACAAAATGAGTTCAAAAATATTGAAAAATGACAAATTTGAGTACCTTGTTACCCCACCCACTTTTCTGATACAATTGCTTTAACACAGGAATACCAAATTTAATTACCAGACCCTCCTTAGGTTTACATAAAGCAATACTTTAGAGTACAAGTTGTCACAGGTTCAAGACTTACTTATTCTAGAAGTTGCAACTGTGCAATTTATATCTATTTTCAGTGATTTGGGGCACTTTTTGGTCAAAGACTTTGGATTCGGTTACCATGGCAATGAAAGAAAAAAATTAAAGAATTAAGCATAAATGATTTGGTTTAGGGTGCAAACAAACAAGTACAGAAAGTTTCATTGAAATCTGAGACTATGCGTGAAAAACTTTGCTCCATATTTACAGAGAATTGTTCTTAAATTGTCCTTTGCAAGACCTACAATAATTAGACAAAGTACTGACTCGTCAAAAGTCTGACTAGTTAATCTTCATTTATATCTTTTTACTGCTTTGGGTATATTGTTGGAACAAGTACATTTTAGCTGAAAGAATGATATTTGATATGCAGTACTGAAAGTGTTTTGATATACATAAACAAATGACCGAAGAAGTGCAAAATGTATGTATAATGACAAATATAATAATAACACAGATAAAGAAAAACAATGTGTATGACCTGAAAATGTCACAATCATACTCAAACCCATGACACCAGGAGGAAGATGTACTAAACACTGACAGTTACCCGATAACAAAAACACAATTAAAAAATTCAACCACCTTTCTCTGATCAAAAAATACAATTAAACCATTTTCACCGCTAATATTTCAGCAGCTTTGCTCCTTGTACATGAATGAAACACTTAGTATGTAAACATTAACGTAAAATATGGATATGCAAAAACGACAACAATAAATATGATCAGAAATATCACAAAGCGACCCATGGTTCTATGACCTGGAGACAATTGTACACAGACAAAGACACACACACATATTAGAATTAATGCAATTAAAGTAAAGCAACAAGCTCTCTCTCTCTCTCTCCTTTGGAAAGATAAATGAAAAACTATTAACTCCCGCATACAATGGGAAACATAAGAACAGTTTTAATTGCTGTGAAACGTATTTTGATACTTTGTTCAGTAAACTATTAATTATTCAACACCAACACGAATATTGTCTTATTTTTCACGTATTAAACACATCGCCATATTGGCTTGTTCAGGAATAATGATAAACAAGTAAATGACGTAATGCATCGCAAAACGTTAAAACGTAACGTACAACGTGCGACAGTGTGCCACGTCGATACGAAACTAAGAAATTGGTGGAAAAAATAAGTAAAAGAAACAGATCTATGGTACATCAGTGTGGTGGTATTGACGAGCTAAGTGCTGAAGTCTATGGCTGCTAAATGCTGTTAAATGTCAATAGCTGTGATTAGACTGCTGGTTCTTTAAAACACATATATAGCAAACAATGTAGACCCAGATTAGACTGCCTCTCTAGGATCAGTCTGATTGGGGTCCACGCTGCTAAAAGAAACAGTCAGAATATAGTTCATGACGTGAGCATATGCATACAGCTGACGACTACAGCCTACGACATTGGCAGATGCATGTTTTAGAAGCAGGCGAAGGATTTAAAGTAGAAGTTAGGCAAAAGTTTGACTGATTTACAAAAACAGTTGGGAGTGCAGTGGCTCAGTGGTAGAGTGCTTGACCTGAGATCGAGAGTTTGCAGGCTTGAGCCTCACCGACGTCACTGCGTTGTGTCCTTGAGCCAGACACATTAATCCTTGCTAAGTACTGGTTCAACCCAGGAAGACTCGTCCAGACATGACTGAAAACTTGTTCACTAGGATGTAAAGAATCATATCAAACAAACAAACAAAAGAAGTCACTATTGGAGCCTCTATGATGGCATCAATTCCTATAAAATGCATATACACAAAAAATGCTTTGTTCATACATGTTACTGCTGTAACAAGATTATAAACAATGGTGATGATTGGAAAGTTTGTGTTTGTTATTGTGGCCGTCTAGGGAACTATATGACTTATCGCTAGAGCTCCATTGCAGGTCTGACTACTTCTTCTGTAGTTTCATCCATCAGCAGCACAAACAAAAGCAAAGGTATCCAGACAACTAATCCAACCCAATCGACGCTTGACAACAAATGGACAACAAATACATCAGCACCTACCACATCCAGTAGCAGGATTGTGTCAAACAACACCAGAACAACAAAAGGTATTGTCATAAGTTCTTTAGTAACAAACTCAAGTGTAAATGGATCAGTATCAACTCTACCGTATGGCTATACTGGCATAATAAACATTACGGGATTGTCAAAATTAGTAAATAAATTGTCCTTAGCAAGACCTACAATAATTGGACAAAGTGCTGACTCTTCAAATGTCTGACTAGTAAATATTCATTTATATCTTATTACTGCATTAGGGTATATTGTTGGAACATGTACATTTTAGCTGAAAGAATGATATTTGATATGCAGTACTGAAAGTGTTTTGATATACATAAACAAATGCCCCCAGAAAGTGCCAAATGTATGTGATAAAGACAAAAGATTATAATAACACAGATAAAGAAAAACAATGAGTATGGCCTGAAAATGTCACAATCATACACCAACCCATGACACCAGGAGGAAGATGTACTAAAAACTGACAGTTGCCTGACATCAAAAACAACATTTAAAGAATTCAACAAGCTTTCTCTGATAAAAAACAAACAAACAATTAAATCATTTTTACCACTAATATTTCAGCACCTTTGCTCCTTGTACATGAATGAAACACTCAGTATGTTAACATTAAGGTAAAATATGGATATGCAAAAACGACAACAATAAATATGATCAGAAATACCACAAAGCGACCCATGGTACCATAAGGTGGAGACAATTGTACACAGACAAAGACACACACACACATATTAGAATTAATGCAATTAAAGTTAAGCAACCAGCTCTCTCTCTCTCTCGCCTTTGGATAGATAATTGCAAAACTATAAACTCCCACGTACAATGGGAAACATGAAAACAATTGTAATGGCTTTGAAAATGATGAGTTGCTGTGAAACGTATTTTGATACTTTGTGCAATAAAGTATGAACTATTCAACACCAACAAGAATATTGTTCATTTTTAGTCGCATATTCAAAGTGTCACCATATTAAGTAAATGACGTAATGCACCGCAAAACGTTAAAACGTAATGTACAATCTGCAACAGCCCACCATGTCAGATACGTAACATAGAAACTAGTGGAAAAAATAAGTAAAAGGAAACAGAACTAGGGGACATCAATGCCGTGGTATTGACGAGCCCAGCGCTGAAATCTATGGCTATTAAATGCTGTGAAATGTCTATAGCTGTTAATAGTCTGCTGGTTCTTAAAAACGCATATATAGCAAACAGTGTAGACCTGGAGTAGACTGCTCCTCTTGGATAAGTCTGATCAGGGTCCACACTAGTAAAAGAAACACACAGAATATAGTTGATGACGTGAGCATATACATACAACTAACGACTACATAAAACTGCATGGACAGATGCATGTTTTTAGAAGCAGGCGAAGGGTTAAATAGAGCAGTTTGGCAAAAGTTAGACTGATTCATAAAAGCAGTTGGGAGTGCAGTGGCTCAGTGGTAGGGTGTTTGACTCGTGATCGACATGTTGGGGGCTAGATATTCACCAGCATCACTGCGTTGTGTCCTTGAGCAAGACATAACTGAAAACTTGTTGACTTGGACATACAGAATCAAATCCAACAAACAAAAACAGTCACTTCTGGATCACATATGATGGCAACAATTCCTATAAAATGCATATACACAAGAAATACTTTGTGCATACAATTTACTGCTGTAACAAGATTATAAACAATGGCGATGATTGGAAAGTTTGTGTTTGTTATTATGGCCGTCTAAGGAACTATGTGACTTATCTCTAGAGCTCCATTGCAGTTCTGACTACTTCCTCTGTAGTTTCATCCATCAGCAGCACAAACAAAAGCAAAGGTATCCAGACAACTAATCCAGCCCAATCGACGCTTTACAACAAATGGACAACGAATACATCAGCACCTACCACATCCAGTAGCAGGATTGTGTCAAACAACGCCATAACAACAGAAGACATTGTCATAAGTTCTTTAGTAACAAGCTCAAGTGAAAATGGATCAACATCAACTCTGCCATATGGCTATTCTGGCATAACAAACATTACAGGATTGTCAAAATTAGTAAATAAATCGTCCTCGGCAAGACCTACAAAATTTGGACAAAGTACTGACCCATCAAAAAGTCTGACTAGTAAGTATTCATTTATATCTTATTACAACATTAGTGTATATTGATGGAACATCTACATTTTAGGTCAATGAATGAGATTTTATATGCAGTTCTGAAAGTGTTTTTAATATACATAAACAAATGACCCGAAAAACTGCAAAATGTACGTAATAATGGCAAGAAATTATCATAACACAGATGAACAAAACAACAACAACAATTAAATATGATCATAAAATGCCACAATCAAAGACAAAACCATGACACAGGGAGATAGATGCACCAAAAACAGACAGTCACTCAACAGCAAAAACATAATTTAAGTATTCAAACAGCTCTCACTTTCTCACAAATATGAATGCAAAATAATAAAGAACACTTAAAAATAAGAACAGAACACAAAATCCCCATGCATATTTGAAGCAGGGGCAAACATTGATTCAACCACAGAAGCACATTCTTTGAACAGAGAGCAACTGAGGCCACTGGGTGGGCTTGATTATATTTGACTGTAGGAATCTTCGCCTAGATTCTGCTGTTGTTAAAACAAAAAAAAAATATTGAGCTCACATGGAGGCTTCCAAGCTGATGCAATGTATTTTCACTGTACAACTATGCAATCAAATAACTGACGATAATGAAACTGTCTCAGATGAAGCAGTAACATCAATTAAATGAAATATTAACTAACAAATGTATGTGCGTATTATGTAGAAGCATAAAAAAGACAAAATAAGACTGCCTTTGGTGACAGTTTTAGTATTTTTACAGTTTGAATTTTGTTTACAAAAAGGTAAGCAGATGATTTTGGCCAGCACATGGTTTTTGGTACTTATCGAATAACTGAGAAGCAAATGCGTAGGTGAACCGTTGCTGCTCGCTTGCACAAAGCATGGCTATGGATGAAGACTCAAATCAAAATTAAGAGCTCAAACTTGCTGCATACGTCAGCAAGAGCTCTTACAAGAGGGAATTGTGCATATGACATTAGTACTAAAATCTTTAATGCTGGTCCATCCAATGCTTTGTAACGGTACCTTGAGTACTTGATGCAACATGATTAAAAGGATCATCAATCCATATAGTGCCAGTCACAACTGCAGAAATCAACATTTTTGCTATGAGGGTTGTCAATGGGATTTTCTGATTAGCGAATAATTGCCCCAACATTTAATGATTAGCGAATTATGGTCCTAAAATTTAATGATTAGCGATTGTTGAAGGATAATTTTACCAAAATGGGGGAATGAGCATTGCTAATGATTAATGAATTTTTGGCGAAAAAATATAATGATTACGAAATTTCGCATGGAAAAAATACTGAATAGATGAATGACGCATATTAACGGTTAGCGAATTCGACGAAAAACTCAATTAGTACTTCAACAGTAGCAGAATGTAGGGCGATGATTTGGTAGCAGTAAAATGCATTTAAGCCCCCCGGTGGCTTAGGCTGCTGTCCGTTCTAAGGCGGTGGTTCTGTTGTTGTTGACTTTTTTGTTTATTGTTACTCACATTGTAGGGGTCTGTAATTGTTCTATGTTTTGTTGTACGTTACTTATGTCCATTCTAGTATAGCAATCATCTTGATGGGGAAGAGAGAGCTGGTTGCTTTGCATAATTTGTCTTCCTGGTGTCTAGTGACGGTTCAGTGGCTCTTCCTCTTGGTGCCATGGGGTTGTCTGCGGTTTGTGATTGTGGTATTTCCTGATCTTACTCACTTACTATTTTTGACAGTAGGCAGTTGAAATGGTAGAAAATGAATATTTCTACCCCAAAAGAAAAGTTATTAATATATTTATCTTAATGGGCCAATTTTTTGTTGAATATTGATTTTAGGCCCACATTTACTGAGTACCAATTTTGGGCATGAATTTTACTGATTACCAAATTTTGTGCCTTAATTTAACTGATTCACAATTTTTTAGCCTAAAATTTAATGACTAACGATTATAAGGCCTATATGTTTCTGATTAACAATATTTTGGCCTAGATTTTATTGATTACCGATTTTTGGGCCTAAATTTTACTGATTACCGAGTTGTGGGTCTAAATTTTACTGATTACCTATTTCAGAGGTATCGCAATGAAACCCTCTGCTATGAGTTTTAATTGTCCTGTAAGGTGAGGCATTTGAATTGACGCGGTGTGTAAAGGATATAAGTCTAGCATCAGTATATTTTCAGTTTTCCCTTTTTGTCCTCAAAAGCTTTTTATTTTCCATCTGTAAAAATGCAGCAAACGGTCACTATGCGTCCAACAATCTACTCCTATGATAGTATACAGTTATTAACAGTTATAGTTGTTATCTACTTTTAAATATAATGTTATTTGAGTGCTATCACTACACCATGGGCTGTCAAAAGACTGTCGAATGGGGTGGGGTGCAGAGGTCTCAATTTACCAGAAATTACCAGCTACTTGGACAATAGCAACATAGCAACAATTTCTAACAGCATATTGATTGGTCAGCTCAGACAAACCCAAGAACGAACTGGCAGATTTACAGACCAGTGAAAAGGAAACCATATCTAGTGTGAAATGTACGTCATCCAATCAAGGGACATACATGTGGTCTGATTCCTATTAAAATGACTTGTGTGTTTAACTTCCAGTAACTACATGATACGTTGTCTTTTTAGAATATATGATGCCAATGAATAACAGAGGTTCTGTTTCATTTGGTAAATATGATTTTATTGTGATAGGCTATGCGCTCTAAGAATGAACTGTGCCAGCACATGATTTATTGGTACTTATTGCATAACCACAAAAGCCTTGTATAAACTCACATACTAACGTATCCAGCGGTGAAAGAAATTAAATATTTTGTCTGATTGTTATCTGCATCCATACTTTATGCATGTGAGGAGTGATGGCTCTGGGCTCTAAGGTGTCTGCACATATGCGCAGACTCACTTGAGTGGCTGTTGCTTTACAATGCAATAAGTACGAAAATCGTTTATGATGCCCATATGATGATTAGAATATCATGTCTGTATTTTGTTAATTTTAGCTGGAGCTATTGTTGGTATTGTAGTTGGGGCATTGGTGTTTCTTGGACTTGTATTGGGTGGACTAACCATGATTGTACTACGGTAAGAATATAAGATTCCTTCACACAAATCGGGGTTTCCTCTGTTTTACTCATGTGGGAAAAGTCTATCTCACATACCCTGTACCAACCCTTGGTAGGGATTAAAACGAACATTCCCACGTCGAAAGACAAGTGACGTCATTGTCAAATTAAAGTGACATCATCATTTTATATTGCATACCAGCATATTCAGGAACTTCAATCAATCTTTTTTAAGAATGGTAAAAAAGGAATCTATTATTCGTGTGAGGATGGCATAGAAAAATCTGTCCCTGGCGATTACCATTTCTCATCATTCGGCAAGCCTTGTGTTGCCAAACGGCCATCCTTTGGATGGAGTTTTAATCTCACCCTCATACTCCTGATAGATTCTTAGAATGGATAGAAACAGCAGAAATCCTGAGCGGTATGCACCAAGAAGTTTGTTTTCCAAAAATTAATAAGATGTTTGTGCCAAGCATATAAATGAACCAACTGATGCGATTTTAATACTTATCACATTCACTAGTCAAGGCTCAGCATCGTTTCTGCACAGCATCCGAAGAGGCATTGTTGCATGCATGTCTGTGATATACAGCATTTAATTTTCTCTCTCGTTTGTTTTGGTTTCTTTATGGTAAAACAGTATTTTAAACTGTGGCGGTATTTTATAATAAAGATCAACTGAAATGATAATGGCATAAACACAAAGCTATCAAATATTCGCAATAATAGCAGCTGTTTGTTATGAGATTCATAACATAAAAACGCATGAAAAATCCTATTCGTTCAACAGTTATGCCTGTTTGAATTTTGAACTGACAAGACTTAGTGACAGTAGAAATTGATTCTATCCCATAATGCATCTTTCTGTGATGTCGTCTGATTTTCAAATTATTCAATGAATTTTAAATGTTTGCAAATCATAGTATGATTTTGTGAAGAAAAGGCGAAGATTGATCTCACATAAATGATCCCAAAAAACAGGGTCAATCATATACCTGACATAACTGAAAAATGGGTTTATCCCCTCACCATCCCCGAGCTTCAAGTGTTATATAAATTCGTACAATTGTAAATATTTAATACAGACTCAAAAGACTTAAATGAAACTTAAAGGTGAGGCATACTATATGCATTGACCAAGCAATGGCCAACTATTAATATATTGACTTGTATGAATTATGAATTTGTATAGTTTTAATCATTTCAGATGGCAATCAAAGGCACGTGTCGGATTAGACGAAGACCACTCTACTAGAATCAGTATGTCGCAGAGTCAGCCAATTAATGTCAATGTTAACCTGGCAGAAAAATCAACTAATGTTGCTACAGATCTTGATTCTAGTGCCAAGACTATGACAACATAGCAGAATATGCACTGTAAAAATAAGCGATAAGTGTACCTTTCCACCAAATGTGATTGACAGTTGAACTAGTCTTTGTGTAACCGTTCACTTGCTTTAAAAGCGAGGTTCTATTTGATGGTATTGTTCTGGAAAATATACCCAACAAAAAAAAAACGCACCACTACGATTTTCCCATTTAGATCTCCTTTTAAAACGAAAATGTAAATTGTCATAAAATATTCATTTCTTATCAAATCTTACTAAAACTTGATTGTAACGTAGATGAGTATCTGTACCTTCCCTGAACAGGCACAAAACTCACCCAGGCGAATGCTAAACGAGTTGCGGAAGCGTTAATTCAATGCTACTGTCTACATTAAATTCCGAGTATGTTTGACATTTACAAAGTATGGAAACGATACGTTGTCTTTATGTGAGACAACCAATGAGTTTATTGATGCGTATTTGTTATTCCAAAACCATTGTCATCAGTTAGGACCATTTAAATTGATTAAAACAATGTTGAACTTTTTAACTGTTTTGTAAGGTTTATCTCCAGTGTGGAATCGTTATCCAAAGGGTAGCCACAATAAATGAGCTACCTGGTTTAATTATTGCGTATGATTAATTAACAGATAGAATTTGCAAAGAATAAGTGTCTTAGTACAATTGGTCTACTGAGATGATTCCCATTGCTTGAACTTATCCAGCAAGAGAGCATTATAAAAACGCTTATTTCTTGTGACTTTACAATTTGACCCCCACTTGGTTCATGACCAATTTCCTTTAACACATTTTTGACGCCAGATTGCAAAAGACGTGTGACGCAGCAGTACTTGATATACCCTTGCACTGATACAAACTAAACTGGCCTATCCCTTGTGATCTTCCTGGGAGTTGAACAGTTCTAAGTGGTGCGTTTCTTTTTTTGTCGGGTATAGCTATTATAATAACAGGTAGAAATATTTAACATTAATTACTGGAGAAATGTTGTCCTCAAGTAGCTTTAGTACGAAAGTAAACGTTATTTTACACTGAGTAGGGTTGCAGCTAAAGCCACCTCTTTTGGTGTTAAATTACCTGAGTTTTTACAGAGCGTGGAAGACCTTCTGGAAAGCCTTTACCATAATTCAACTCGAGTTTTATATTTCATAGTGTTTGGCTTGATAATCCGTCAATTTGTTTATTTGACTTTGTTTCTTTTTAATCAATATCTACCATCTTGTATATCTCTCATTTGTTAAAGACACTATTTTTCTGAAATGTAGAATTTATTGATCCGCCCTTCATTAACATTTATCTTTTGCATGCCATTTCATGTCATGTCGTCTTTGCACTTTGTTCTATTGGAATAGTGATTCCCTTGATGTTTTAGTACACATAGATGATATCATTGGGAAAGCCCTTTTTGCATCATGTTGAAGCTCAATGGCGGATCCTGGATTTCTGAAAAGGGGTTTTATATGTATAAAATTGCGGGGTTCTCTTTGCTGATTTTATCTCATCGGTTTTAATTATCCCATGAAAATGAAATGATTTGACCTCACTGAAACCAAATTATTTCATCTTTTTCATAGGATATTTAAAAACGTGGGGATGGGGATGGAGTAGTTAAAAAAGGGTTTGAATCCATTCTAGCGAACCCCAGTACCCCCTCTGGATCTGCCACTGAAGCTTTACATTCTGTTCAATCACAGTCCGTGTGATTTTAAGGTGTGTGTCAATTTGAGAGTTCTCTGCAAATCCCGGGGACCAATTATTAAATCTGCTATCAGTTTGAATAGCGACGGCTAATCATCAAACAAGTATTCACTTAAAAAAAGTAGTTTGTCTTTGCAAACGTTCACCATTGAGTCCTTCAATTCTTTATCGCTGTTATTATTTATTAAGAAATTTAGTTTAAGAGTGCGTAACAGAAATAATTTTCTTATTTCTCGACCAAACCATATGTTGTAGGCCACAATGTGACGTTTTTTGAGCACACAAAACATATGCTACAATTATGGGTAAAATAATATTTACAATTTTAAGCTGAAAAATTTTGTTTATCTAAACCTTATTTTTCCAATGAATACAAGAAAGGCTATGTTGTAAATGAGCCAACCTGTCTTCAGTGGTTTCACTAGTTGTGACCACTGGTCTACTCTGCTTAAGAATTTCGGATACAGAAACTCGTGGTGTTACTCTATGTACATGATGTCGGCAGCTAATGACATTGATGCTTATCAGGCTATGCAGATCCACAGGCTGATCTGTGTCTTAGTTGTTCGCATAGGCATTGAGCAGGTTTTCTCGCTCCACAGCTCAAATATGTTTGTGGAACTAACGTGTTGCATAATCTATGCCACCTGGGTAAACTATATTAACTTGGACAAAAATACCAAGCAGTTTTACATATTGTTATGGTCAAGTTAATTTGCAAAAAAGGCAAATTGAAAGTTTAAAAGACCTTATAAGGATCGATATGTACGTATATAAAGAAAAAAAACATGCTAACAGCGTTCATCTAAGGCTGGGAGTGAATAGAATAAAAAAAAAAACTGGTGTCGTTTTTTGAATATTCTATTCTTTGAGAAAGGGCCAGGCCCCTAGATAAGAGTGTGTCATTTATAATTCATTTCTTATTTCTCAACGAAACATATACCCAACAAAAATGCAACAGTACGACTTTCACGTTAAGTTCTATTTTATTGCGAAAACACAAAATGTCTGATCAAATCTTACTAAAACCCACGCTTGGTGCAGATAAATATCTGTTCTTTTTACATGCATAAACAAAAGACACTATTGCAATCGGAAAACATGTTTTGGATGCATTTATTCAAGGGTTCCGTCAGCATGGAACTTCGAGTATTAGGCCTTGAGCTGGCTATAGACCCCCCTCCCCCCCAGGGGGAATTTTGTACACTATGATTTTCTAAAACTACATTATATAAGACACAAAATAAAATATTTTAGCCCTCTGAGAGTGGCAGCGTTAATGTGTAACAGCACGTTATATACGTTACCCCCCAAAATAGCATTAAACGTCCCTGATAATGTCTCAACCATGACATGTTCGTACAGATTTGCATGCTGACACAGGTTTATAAACTTCTTATGACACAGTTACATATTTTTAGTATTAGTTTTATAAATGTCTTGAGTAATTACCGTTGTATACGTTACTTAGTGTTTCCTGCGTTATTTCCTAGTATCAGTATGGTATTTATTGACTATGCGTGTATTATATCTGTCACAGAATATAGTAAATCTATGAGGCTGCTACTAAAATGATTTAAAGTTCTTTATTATGGTCGCTTACACTATTTTTCAGGTCCATGTTATGTATGTTACCTTCAAAATAGCTTTAAACATTTAAGTTAATGTCTCTAACAAGCCGTGTTCATACTTATTTGCATGCTTGTACAGGTTTATGTACTTCTTTTAGCAAGGTTTACCTATTTTAAGTATTCATATAATAAATGCCGTGAGCTTTTACTGTTATGTGTGTTACCAAATGATACATAAGTTATTCTGAGTATCTGCATAGAAGTTGTTGATTATACATGTATAAAGTCTGTCAGAGAATTTAGAAAATTTATAAGGCTGAAATAAATTGAAGTTCCTTATTAATTTATGGTGACTTAAACTAATAATATAATGTGATCTATCAACCTTCGCTGTTTGCTCACATAAACAGTATATATACCATGCATTCAAATCGGATGTTCTGAAATACAGTCACTAGTACTGTGAAACAGCTCAGTTCTGGTCAAGGTATATGGATATGATTCAGATGGTGTTGACACTGATTAGGGCTACAAGGAAAACAACTTTGAATTGCATGTCATCTCTATCTGTATGCCTTGTTCCCAATGTTCATTGCAAAGGATCACAACAACTACGCACAATATGTACCTGTGTAACTGATTACACTCATAAAATTGATACACATCGCAGATGCAAAGAACTTCTCGAACAAAATGGGTTTAGTGTGTCACAACCATTGGTTCTTTGCTTGAGAAATGATTTTGACATAACTATCAGGCAAACAATAAAGAGGTATTATAGGCTTCAGCAACTAGAACTACGCTTCGTACTACAGATGGAATGGTGTATTACTCATCACATCAGAGCTCAATATATTGAAACAAAGTAATAAGGTTGCAAAGATCAGGAATCGATACAATCAAGTACCACACCTGACCCAGGATACCAATGGGAAAGTGACAAACTCACAGAAGACACCACAAACGAGAGCCAAGAGGTCAGCCCTTTCCCAGCAGGTGACCACAAAGCACATATAAACAGACGCGCACAAAACATAGCAAACACAAGACAGAACAAAAACATAAAAGATCCACAAAAGAAGTACCGCCTTGGAACGGTCAGTAAAATATTTTACTGGAGGGCTTAAACCGGTTTAACGGCGCCAACCTAACCCTTAATTCAGATGTGGATCAAGACACATAAATAGTGGTTTGCATGAAAGACCCCTAACTTATCAATGCATCATCTCCTAAAACATATAAATCAAGATATAACAAGGAGATAAAGCAAGGATAAGGACTCAACAGTAAATTAAACTGAATACCGGAGCAAAAGAAATCCAACAGGTAAACCCCGGTGGGCCCGACAAACAGCCAAAGCATCAGGCCCCTACCATCTCATCAATAGATAAGTCTTTAAGTCCGAACCATCATAGAGTCTGAAGTCCGACCCACCGGCGTGCAATTAAAGAGGAAAGCAAAGTTGCCAACCGTGATTGGGTTGACTACCAAGCATGCAGTCTGTTGCAATACATTAATGTTATAGCCAATCTTTTTATAATGGGAAATTATTTTAATGAACTGCGCTGAAAAATTATTAGAGCCAACAATCTTCTTCAACTTATACACCAAGTCACCATAGAAATCAGGTTCCGAAAGTCCTTGGCGCAAGAGAGATTTAAGTCCAACTTGGAATTTAGAAATCAAATCATAGTATCGTCTATAAAATTTTGAAAATGTTTTGCGAAGTTTATGATACCGATAGCCCTGTTTAAGAAGTTTCTGAGTTAACAATTTATTGCGAGTGTTGAAGTCAGTAACATAGCTGGATGCTCTAGCAAAACGAATGAGTTGAGAGATATAGACTCCATAGGATGTAGAACGAGGAACATCATTATCTAAAAATGGGAAATTGACAATTTCAAAATCAAAGTCGTCACGTTTATCATAAATTTTGGAAGAAACAATATCATTAGAAATTGACAAATGCAAGTCTAAAAATGCGGCTTCGGTATCAGAGGCATTGGCTTTATTAAGTTGGAGCTCTGAAGGGTATATTTGACTAACCATATTTTCAAAATAAACATTATTAATATTTAAAATATCGTCCAAATATCTGGAAGTAGTGTTAAACGCATCAATAACATCAGCCTGCTTATCATCAGAAAGAGACATCATAAAGTCCCTTTCATAACAAAACAGGAATAAATCTGCAACCAGGGGAGCACAATTAGTGCCCATAGGAATCCCAACTACTTGTCTATAGAGCTTGGTGCCAAATCGAATAAAAATGTTGTCCAACAAAAAGGTCAGCGCATCACATACATTTTGACACGACCATGCATGATATTTTTTTGGTTTTTCTGAAGTAAAAAATGCATTTCTGTTACTACATGCAAGGTAAGGAGAGCCTTCTCTCTGGAAGGTTCTTTCAATAAGATCAATAAGTTTATCTTTAATTAAATTATGAGGTAAAGTAGTGTAAAGAGTAGAAAAATCATAAGTAGACAAACTGGTCGCATTGAAATCTCTAGCTTTAAGTTTATCTAAAATTTCACCTGAATTTTTAATGGACCAAAATAGGTTTTTACCGGATCTCTCATATACTTTTCAATGCACTGAAATGAAATATTCAATCTGCTCAGATGCAAAGTAGAATGAGTACTAGAGGCAGTTTCAGGCTTCACCAATCCTTTTAGTTCTAGTTTTGAAGGCAATGAACTGTGTACTTTTTGTCTTTCGGTGTGCCTGCTAAGCCTGGCATAGCTAAGGATCTTATTGAGGCTGACGACATTGGCATGAAGGCTGTTGCTGACTTCTTTGACTCACTTTTAGTGAAACAAAATCTGTCTTTCACATCCCCCATAAAATGCTACAAGCCAATAAAGATTTGATGCTTGCGAGGTCAAGCAAGAAGAAATTGCCCAATTTACAAAACGTAAACAGCCATATGAGAACTTAAATGTGCGTCTTTGGTAAGCATGACCTTCTTTCTATTGGACATAATGTTGACCTTGAGTTTACACTGCCGTTCCTTCTGGGACCTGTACCATGGCCACTGTCAACTCGTGATAGAATTTCCACCAAAACTGACGAGTCCAAACTTCAGCATGGCTTGCAATCACACATTGAACCAAAATTAGATTGGCCATGTAGTGCTGCACATAACGTTGATGTTTATGCCGTAACTACAGAGCATAACAGCTTTTCCTGTCACCTTCATGGATCTGATGGCACCAGTATTCAACCAGGCACTAAAGGCAGGGCATGTTGGTTTTGTCCCTGATACATATATACAATGTATAAGCAGCAGTCTATGAAGTCTTACAAACATTCTCGCAGAGGATCACCTGGGTGTTTTGTTCAACAATGGTGTATGCAACAAAAGGTGCACCTTCTGAATGTCAACAGCATTGGCCAGAATATGGGGGAAGAGATCTACAGTAATACACTGTTTAACAGATTGTGACACTACCGATGTGCCGATGTGTTAGTACTACGGAAAGGTTATTCCTATCAAACTGATAGAGAACCCCTCCCCCATCAACATTCTAAGAAGGGTAGGAAAACAAATAAAAAATTGCTCTAAGCACTCTTCAGTTATATGAAGCCCTAACATGTGCTATTTATGTAATTGTGAATAAGCTGCAATACGACATGTTTCTGAAAAAATAGCAAAGCCATACACATATACTGACTATTTCAAATGGCATGAACATGAGCTTACCTCCACCCTGCTTTTCTGTCCTTAAGATGTACATACAAAGATTGAACTATCAAGTCTTTCCCATGAAAACAAGTGAGGCTTTCCAAATATGGACAAAATGTGTGGAAAATAAATGGGAAGGACATAGAGTACCTCTGGGTGAAAGAGAACTTGATTGTACCCTAACAAAAGAGCCACAGAATTATATTTCACATTTTGTGTGATATGGGGTTACCATGTTCAAAACTCAACAACTCAAACCGTATAAAAAATTAGAAACATAATATTTGCAGTTTCCAAAAGGTACATAAACATTCTTTAATACAAAATGAGTCAGTAAGCACATTCACATTAAAAAAATATCAAACTATATAAGTTTCATAAATCATTCATATAGGAATAATGAAAAAAGTAACATACGTTACACTTTGGGGTGCATATTTGTTTTCAAAGGTCCATATCTGTGATACAAAAATAGCTTACTTGGATGATATAGCCAATTTGGAAATCTTACCGTATGGTTTGCACTTTTCAGAAGTCATGTCATTTACTAAAATTATCAAAGATGTTTATGGGTAATATATATAATTGGCTGTTACAGGGTAATGGTGCCATTACCAGAGTGCTAGCTTATTGCAAAATCCTTGCAAGATAAATCTGATAGAGGAGTAATAAGTTGTAGAGGACAATTCTTTAAAACCCTTTTATAATATATGAAGATTTACTCTAGAACTTCTACCTGATGAGTTTTCTTTGATCTTTTAAGTTGTTACTCGCACATTGCACTGAATGTTACAAACTTTCCATGAGTATTATGTCAACTATATTTGATGTCTCTATAAAAGAAAAGAGGGTTTATGGTAGTTTATGTTTTGAGTTACTTCCTCAGTAAATTTGCCAGAGTAAAAAGAAGTAAATGGACCTGTGCAAGCATGCAAATAAGTACAAGCAGGTCGTGTTGGAGACCATATCTTGAATGCTTTATGGTATTCAGAGAGTAACATATGTAACCTGGGCTGTAAAATAGTGTAAGACACTTTAATAAGACCCTTTAATTCATTTGAATTGCAGCCTTATAGATTTACTATATTCACTGATGGATGTAATACATGTATAGTCAATAACTGCCATTCTGATACTTGGAAATAACATATGAAACACTAAGTAACATATACAATGGCAAAAACTCAAGACATTTATAAAATAAATGCTAAAATAATATAACTGTGCTATAATGTTGTATCTGGAAATCATAGTGTACGAAATTCCCCTTGGGGGGAAGTGGGGTCAATAGTCAGCGCGAAGCCCGGAGAATAACATTTTACATGTTTCTGTGATATGGGGGTGCCATGTTCATCATCTAATAACTCACAAAGTATATAAGATAGAAACGTAATGCTTGCAGTTTTGAAAAGGTAAATAAGAAATCTTTAATGTAATGCCAAATTAATGAATATAAATTGGTTTCAATAAAATTTAAGACAAACTATATTAGATGCATTTATCATTTAAAAGGGGGTTCAATGAAAAATGTTACACACACTACATCGAGGGTGACTATATTTGTTTCCAAATGTCATTATCTGTGGCCCAGTAATAGCTTATTTAGAAAGTATAGGTAATTTGGAAATCTTACCTTATCTTTTGAACTTTTCTGAAGTTTTAAAAAGAATTTTAATTATCAAATATTTTGTAGGGTAACGTATGTAACAGGCTGTTACAGCTTAACGCTGCCATTGTCAGAGGGCTAATATGTTGCAAAATCCTTGCAAGACATTGGGCTTTAAGAAAAATATGGTCTACAAAATTCCCCCTGGGGGGGGGAGGTAAACCATATCCAGCCAGTGGCTTATATGCTTTACAATTTCAAACATCACAGACGGTATATTTTCGTTAATTGAAACATGTCTGCAGTTTACACATGATTCTCGTCTTTCTTAAAATAATTTTCATAAAATAGGACCATTACAAATGATTAAATTGCGTACACATCTTTTTCAAGTTTTGTAGGGTTTAGGCTTTGTCTAGTATAGTATAGTATGCAATTCTTAACCAAAGGTGTAGTCACACGACAAGGCTATCACGCAGTAAATAAAAGTGTATGATCGAAAAGCAGATACAAGGAGCAAAGAATAAGAGTCTGAGTATCTTTAGGTCAACTGGGACTATTCGACCTTCGAGAGAACATAATAAAGACACAGGTTGTATGTAACTTACCATTTGAAACTCATCGAGATAATGGCATATTTTCTTAAACACCATTTTGAACCCTGGTTGCAAAAGATGTACATTGCAGCAGTATCCAAGATGCCTTTGAACCAATACAAACAAAATTGTCTCAACATTTGTGTAACAGGTTTTACCTGTTGCATTTATTTTCTTTGTTGGATATATGTTGTGAGTATTCAAAAGAACCGTATCAATGAGATTGCACAATCATTTTCCACTTAGAATACGCCGGATTGAACAGTTGAGGAACTCGAATTCCATATACAGAAAAAAAATTCTCATATGATCCAAACTATGAAATAGTTGTTTTTTCTATGAACCAGGGTTATATACTTAAAGCCATTAAAAACGCAACTGGTGCAAGTGTTATATTTCCTATAAATATCACCTTGATACACTTTGTCTTTGTACTAACTAGCGGGAGAACGTTTTACCAAAACTTGAGCTCAATTGCACACTTCTGTCAAAGATCTTGGTGAAAAATGACAAATTCATCAAATTTTTTGGTAATAATATTAAATCTTGAAATTTTATTGAATTTCAGCGTGCAAGTACTACGTTTCACTCAGACAAACAAGAAAACGGTTTACAACACAAAATTCACTTCGCTGGAAGGACCTAAAAATTATGGTTTAAACTTCAATTTTTGCGAAAATTCCCCAAAATTTGAGAAATCACTTAAGTTTCAATTAAACTGAATAATTTAAAAAATGGCATACGCAAGTTGTAAGGTCAAAAGCAATGGTTATCATTTATCGCAAAATTTACCGTCCAAAGTGTCACGTTTTCGTTAACATCCGGTTTTCATGCTGAAACTTTGATGCCCATTTTGAAGGTCAAAACTTCAAGACAAAAACAATCTGTTGCGTGTGCATAGAAAGTAGAGCAATGTTGAAATTTTCCGAAAGTTTGAATTCAAAAGAGCCATTCATATTGAAGATCTGATATCCAGATTAATAAGGTGATTTTCAGTTTTTGTTCGAAGTTCGGTTGTGTCCCTTTATCAAAAATACAGCCTGGCTTATCTGGACTGCTTTATCTGTACCAAAAGAGTATTGGCTTGATATCGCGACCATAGGTTTATGCTTTTAATTGATTAGAATGATAAAATAGCATTAAATCTCTAGTAAGGTTGTACTGTAAAAGTTGCGTTTTTACTGGCGTTAAGTATATTTTGCTGCCCAGGTTATGATCATTTGTTTTGTTTTAGACGCAGTATCAGCATTTCTTTATACTAAGATAATCAATACATTCAAGTATCCTAATTCTCATTAGTGGTTTACCATTGCGTAGAGTATTTGTACCTCAGTCAGTAACTGACAACTGCCATGCATGGAATATCTAGAAAACTATGTCAGTAGCGTTGAGTTCAAACTGATAGTCTATTGACTGAACCCACTACCGACTGACTGCACTATTAATTGGACCGGTTCAGGGCAAATACAGGAGGGCTTAAACATGTTTAACACTACCGACCTCACCCTTGATTCTCACAACCCCTCTATAGCAGTCTACTGAACAAACCCCCTACCAACTGACTGCATGATTTAGCAGACTGGCTGGGGGCAAAGGACATTGTATTTTAACCATTAGGGCCTTATGCTTGCATATTTATAGCCGCCAGGTATGGCTGGGAATGGAATGTTGGTTATACCAGTTTTTGAGTTTTAACTTTCTTATACTACTTAAATATAACGGCTGGCATATTCAAACATAATTACATCATAATTATTATGGCATTGATGACCACATATCGATGGAAGCCAGAAAATAGAATGATACTGTAACACATAAAGTGTGTTGCTCAATTTCTACATTTAGTAAAAATGTGACTTCTTTTCTTACATATTACGATTTCTGGAGCTACCACCAAAACTGGTATATCTACCATACATGTATCCAGAGAAGAAAAAAAAAACACAAAAATCACCATTTATTAACAATACAGATTATTTAATTGGAAAGTATTTTATTGTAAAAAGAATCAACACTGGAAGTAAACTCGTACTTCCACGAGAAGCCGCAACTGAATCCATTGTTAATTTTTGTTGTTGATCTGTTTATAACAGATGGCAATATTTGACATGCCTGTATCTCTGGTGACTTTATCGATGTCCTTTATACGCATGTTACACAAGTATATGTACATACATAGTATCTGTTGCTGTTAGTTATGAAAAATGATGGAAAACCAGTTATACATTCAGTCTCAGATAGCTAGCCCCATTAAAAAGAATCCAAGGGTGTCAACTAAAAGCATCACAGGAAAAGAAACATATTAGATGAGATTAAAGACTGTAAAATACTATTTTCTCTTCTCAGCATGTGTTTGTCTTTTTTGTATGCGGAAACCAAGAGAGAGAGAGAGAGAACTGATGCAAGAACTATCTATAATACAACTGCAATATATTTCCAATGTAGTTTTGATACAGCAAGCTGAAATGAACTAAATTTTCAGTTGCATATGACCAACATGATCAATGCTATATAAATGGAAAGTATAATGGCAACACGAACCATAAAGGATATTTTTACAGAGTTCATACTTGCCAATGACGTCATTACAGTAGTTTGGTTTTTAGAAGAAACGCGTAGTTTATTTCAGATGGGTACACAGCTATAGTGCTGGTATTCATATGGTACCAGACTTTTACAATAAGATAAAGAGGAGCGCAAAAACTATAAGGAAAACCAGTAACAGTGGACATCAAATTACTCTTGATAGTACATGTATATACTCGTGGTATCTATAGTATGGGCTCGACTTCGCCGCCTTCTGGTGGTGGTATCTCGTTATAACAGTAATAAACGTTTTTAACTGGACTAAAGATCCCAAAACATTATGAAGTATAGTCCAGTCCGCATCATGATGTATGTGATAGAACTTTGAGTATGCTCCATACTTTCAAATTTTAATTTTGTGATACTCAATAAGGGATATAAAAAGCAAGTGCGTATGACCAGGAAATGCAACAACCACTGACAGTAGACCGACCCATGGCACCATGATGAAGAGACACCAACAGTGACAACACAATTAAAGTAAAGCAACCAGCTCTCTCTTCTTAAACTAGAATGGATATCAAGATTTACACCACAAATTAAGTACCCAACACAAAAACCAACAACCAATTTGACCAACAATAAACGAATTCTAGACTCATAGCAAAAACAACAAAACCAACACCTTAATACAGAAAGTAGGAGGACAGTGGCTTACAAAAATAGATTTGTTGAGCAAATTGTGCTCACAACTTTAGGCGCTGCCAAGTTCTTGATTTAAAATGTTGCTTTATTGCATCATCACAGAAAAAAAGACACAATAAAATCAAATAAACATAAAATTGTCCTGCCAGCCAAGAGTGACAATGATGTCGTGTTTTGTTTACAAATGTTAAGTAAAACATTAACTTGTACACTCCACTTGAGCTAATGCGAATCGAAAGATCACTTGTGTATTAATCCTATCTTGCGGATACGATTAATACACAAGTGATCTATCGATTCTAAGTCCATGATAACTTTGTAAACAAAACATGACGTCACTGTCACTCTTAGCTGGCAGGACATTACTAGCTATGATGAAACATAGAAAATGGTTCTTGGTACCAACCAGCTGAGTCTTTTGCGAATAGAACTCCAAGTAATTGGATTCCTCAACAACTGAAATAGGTGACCCATATTAATGTGAAACAGTATATATTTGTTTCCCATTATTTGTTATAAGTACATTAAAACTATATGTTGGAACGTAAAAAAGTATAACAAAGTTGTAACTGAACTTTTATGTTTTTGTTCTGTCTTGTGTTTGCTATGTCTTTGTGCGCGTCTGTATATATGTGCTTTGTGGTCACCTGCTGGGAAAGGGCTGACCTCTTGGCTCTCGTTTGTGGTGTCTACTGTGAGTCTGTCACTTTCCCATTGGTATCCTGGGTCAGGTGTGGTACTTGATTGTATCGACTCCTGATCTTTGCACCCTTACTTACTTTGAACCTACAGTAATCACTCCCAATTCTTGAGAATAAAATAGTGTTATCAACCTGCTGGTCATACAGCTAGTGGGGATTTGAAAATTACAACTGGTTCCAGAAGTTGGTCTATTATCTATAAAAAACCTAAATGCTATTTTCCTTCACCAATAGACTTCACCAAATGTCGCAAAAAAAATGCCGGTGACTTACAAGAAATTTTAACCCATTTAAGCCGAATGGAAATTCCCAACATTATCAGTTTGACGAATCTATTTTTCATTTTTATTCAAATTTGGATAGAAAATTCTGTAACCAAACAGTGGAGACCCTGATCAGACACCGCGTATTGCGGCGTCTGATCTGGGTCTGCACAGGTTGCCTGTGTCCCATTAAAAGGACGCTAGGCTGATATGGGCTAATCGATGGTGCAAGCGAGAGCAGGTAAAACCCTTAAAAATCTAAGTGAGTATAACCAAGAAATGTCACAATCAACCTATTGTACCGTGAGGAAGATGCAAAGAACAATAACAGCCACATGATACCAAAAAGACGATAAAAGTAAAGAAACTAGCTTTCTTCTCCCCAGTAAGATGATCGCAAAACTAGAAAGCAATGGCCTATCCAGTGGGGGTCCCCCACCTTCGAAACAAAATTATTTCATTTTCATGGAGAATTTTCAGAAAAATCAAGAAAAATTAATAAATAATCAGGTAAAATTAGCAAATCGAATCCCCCTTGTAAATTGAAACCCCCTACCAATAACTTCTGAATCTGTCCCTGGAAAGGACAAAAATACTACATAACTAAACGAGGAACTAACATAAAATCCTCACAAACAATGAAAGCAACAATAAACAAAAAGTAAACAGCAACAGAACCACCACCTTAGAACGAATAGCAGCTGAAATCACCAAAAGAAGGGAGGGCGTGCGTGCGTGCGTGCGTGCGTGCGTGCGTGCGTGTGTGTGTGTGTAAGGGGGCGGTTAAATTAATTACACTGTCCAAATCTTTGCCCTAGATTCCGCTGCTGTAAAAACACAAAATTACTTTAGCTCATGAGGAGGCTGTTTCATCACAGTGAAACAAACAAATAAGTTAACATACTGTGAAGAAACAAAGAAAATTGCTATCAACAGCTAAAGGAAACCCCCGTTGAGCGACGGTCGCCCAGCAATAGACAAACATCATGCACTAATTAACATTCTATATGTATCTTGTTATATTTCCTTTTGTGCTGTATAACAAATTAAAGAGGAAACCATAGCTTTAAACCATGCTTGGGTTTAACTGTTTGATTTCTTTTACTCCGGTGTTCAGTTGTATACACTGTTGAGTCCTTACCTTTGTTTTATCTCATTTTATATCTTGATTTGTATTTACTAGGAGATGATGCATCGATAAGTTAGGGATCTTTCATCTGAACCAAACGTCTATTTGTCTTGACCCACATCATAAATAAGGGTGAAGTTGGTACCATAAAACTAGTTTAAGCCCTTCAGTGAAAATATTTTTTACTGACCATTCCAAGGCGGTGCTTCTTTTGTGGATCCTTTTTGTTATTTATGTTTCATGCCTGTTATGCTTTTTTGTCTGTTCTTTGCAGCCTTGTGGTCACCTGCCAGGAAAGGGCTGACCTCTTGGTTCTCTTGAGTGTGATGTTTTCTTGTGTTTTTGTCACTTTCCCTTGTGGTGTCCTGGGTCAGGTGTGGTACTTGATTGTATCGATTTCTGATCTTTGCCTTCTTTCTTACTCTTATAACCAGGCGCATTCAGACTGTCGCATAACATCCATTTGCATGATTTCAACTTATGTTCCAAACATGTGATCCGCATCTGAAATCAAACCATCTGTTCACTAGGTGCAGAGGATATAGTGAAGCTTTTGGTGGTGCCTTTTGGAATTCAAACCATATTCAAGCTACTCTCTAGTTTAGGCTACCAGAAAAAAATTGTTCTAGTTCTTTCGTTTAAACGATAACTAAGGTTGCGTTTTTTGGCTTCGCCTGGCTTAAGCCGGTTGTAGTCCATAACTGGTGGAGCACTCGATTGATTTGGATCACGTGGCGGTGAAACGGCAAGTACGTTTTATTGGAACTTCTCACGTGACCGGCTCACCCAATAGGTGCGTGTGCTTGGACCCAGTATAAACGGACTGGTCGCTGACGGAAATACAAAGCTATGTTGTTGAGGTTTATCTTAAGCGCTATTCCAAAGTACTACAGTATTTCTGGACATACTTGAGATTAAACAAAGTTATTCCTGGTATGCAAGTTGAAATATTACAAATAACAGTCAATAAAATTGACGTATTATCACCTTTTAAGGTTGATTTCTGACCAGTTTCGTCTAAAAGTGCCGAAAAGAGCTAAAAATTGTGTCTTGGTTTCTTGCTGATGTTCATAAAGACAGATAAACTTTCAATAAATATTACAGCACAGTCTTAAAGATAGTATATTGGTCCATTGCTTTTTTGAAGAAAAAATACAGATATGCAGAGAAATATGGAGAAATGATTATTCAATCTTCAACATACATCAGTTTTGAAGGCTCAGCATTGACAACATAATTCCATACATTTACATGTATGTCGGTTACCATTCCATGTATACTGAGCCAAAGGTGTGTGTGTGTGCGCGTGCGTGTGTGCGTGTGCGTGTATGTGTATGTGTTTTGTAAAACAATGACTACTAACAAACAAAATTTGAAAACTAGATTGTTAACCCATAGGCAATTGACCGGGCTTCAAGCCAGGCTGCACAGATGCATAAACTGAAATTCTAATTTAATTTAAAACTTATCAGATACCGTCTAAAGAGTCGTGTGGTAAGTGGGTAAGCTTCTGGTTCTCTGGGCGCAGTCAATAGTAGTCTTAGATGGTCAAGCCTCAGATCCAGTCCCTGTTTTATCCAGTGTACCCCAGGGGTCGGTCTTAGGACTGCTTCTGTTTTTAATCTTGATAAATGATTTACCGGATAATATTAAGTCTTCAATTCGCCTTATTTTGCAAGAAGATCTTGACAGTCTTGCGCTCTGGGAGGCTGATTGGCAAATGCAGTTTTATGTTGCCAAATGTCGCTCTATGAGAGTGATTCTGATTGATTGATTGATTGATTTTTAGTATCACAGATTAGCCATTAAATAAAACAGCACAAAGTAATGTTAAACATACACATAAAATATACATTTAAAATACACAAATTGCAATGTTCTATGGCTTGCTAACCAATACCAAGGATAACACAAAAAAGAGAAAGTGATTTCTCCTATTTCCATTGTGGTCCTTTTGTACTGGATGCAAGTCATAGTGAGACACCACTAGTTAAACACTAAGTAAATACCTATTAAGAGTTAAAACAATATTTAAAAATGGGCGTAAAAACCATTAAAACCATAAAGATATATTCATGTACTAGAAGGAAAGTAAAATTTATCAAGGAACCGTACAACATACATTACCAATCAATCTTGCTTAAAATGAACTTTTTAACAGATACTATAAAATTTGGATACCGCTGTAATCTCCTAAGTATCACCTGGGAGCTCGTTCAATAAACTCAGCCATTATATCCAAAGGAGTTCTTTCCAAAACTTTTACTGTTGGAATAGAAAAACAACCAGTTTTCATAAATCTAGTTCCATATGAGTGTATGGAACTTGTCGGAATAAAGTGCTCAACCATATAATCTTTAGATTGACCCGACTTGACCTTAAAAACATGGTTCAAAATAATCTGGTCAACTCTTTTTGAAACAGGTAACCAGCTAAGATCTTAGACTTGAAAACTTCAGAGCCTACATGTGCCCTTGAATCCATGTTAAGAACAAATCGTATGATTTTATTATGGGTAACCTGAAGTTTGTTTTTCAAAACCTTAGATAAGCTCGGATACCAAAAGAGCATGCATAGTCAAAATGACACTGTATCAAAGACATCACTACGTTTTGGTTGTCAAATTTAAAAATTTCCTCTTTCTGTATCAAAACTTCAACCTTGCATTTGCCTTTTGAATTACAGAAGTCGCCATATTAGCACCAGAAAGACATTGTTCTAACACAACACCCAAATATTTTACAGTACTTTTTGCTTCTATAAAGGTATTGCAAGTAATGCTTAAAACTGATGTGACTTTAACCTAGGTCTAGATCCAGTATAGATTCCATTTTGCCTAGATGCATTTGTCTGCTACAAAAATTGCAGAGTCATCTGCATACAACAAAAATTATTTACTGACAGCACCGGACATATCATTGACTTCTATCAAAAATAAAAGGGATCCCAGTATTGAACCCTGGGGAACACCACATGAAAAATTTGCATGTGAGGATAGGTTCCAGATTCATCCACTAGCTGTTGACGATCAGATAAATAGGACTGAAACCATCTGGATACGTCTTGACTGAGGCCAAGAGCTTTAAGTTTCATAAACAAAATGCCATGGTCAACTGTATCAAAAGCTTCATGTAGGTCTAACAGAACCATGCCAACAAAATGACCCTTGTCATCTTGTCGACTCGGTATTGTT
This sequence comes from Loripinus fragilis, assembly GCA_964019695.1. Classification (NCBI taxonomy): domain Eukaryota; kingdom Metazoa; phylum Mollusca; class Bivalvia; order Lucinida; family Lucinidae; genus Loripinus; species Loripinus fragilis. The sequence continues at coordinate 82,681,851 of OZ026527.1, read as the reverse complement.
CACACAAACATATTCTTCATGACTACACACTGCATCAGCAAACCTTAGAAAATGTTCAGTCTGCTAAATATCTTGGCATAACAATCACAGAGAACATGGATTGTGGTCAACATATCTCTGATATTTCTTACAAAGCAACTAAGACTTTAGGTTTCCTTCGCAGGAACTTGGCTTTTGCACCTAGGAGTGCAAAGTTGGTTGCATACAAAACGTTGGTACACCCTAAACTGGAGTATGCAGCATCTATTTGGAGACCATATTGTAAAACTCAGATAGATCAGGTGGAGAATGAACAGAGGACGGCAGTCCGCTGGACCTGCAGGAGGTGGCCCAACACTAGTAGTGTTGGTGAGATGCTTGATGAACTGCAATGGCCAACTCTGAAGGCCTGGAGGGATCACTCCTCTCTGCTTTTTTTTCACAAGATTCATTGTGGGACTCTGCCTATTGATAATGACAAGTTCTTGACCCTGTCTCAGAGTACAAGATCTACCAGGTCATCACACAACTCACAATATTGCAGGCCCCAGACTTATAGTGATGCCCTGAAGTGTTCTTATTTCCAAGGACTATTCCCCACTGGAACAGTCTGGCCCCATCTGTGGTCGCAGCTATAAGACCACAGAGGAGTTCAGGGCACTCATTTCAATAACTCAGCCAGAAGGTTTTTTTTTATTCTAAAAACACTCATCTCAGATAATGACTATAATTATATGATCGTCTGAGTAGAAGATAGAGAGATCTATCTATAGGAACACCAGAATGGAAATGGAACACCAGAATCAGACTGCCTCCGAAGTCACTGAGGTTAGTAGTGATCGACAGATGGAGGAAACTGGTACGGATGATGTGGTATCGCTGAACGGTCTCGGTCCAACTGATAAAGACAAATCAACGCCAATTCACAAGCCTGATCCAATGGTCCCAATTTCCACGGCATCTACAGGCGAGGGAAAGAGCAACGCAGCCACTGACAGTCTCGGTCCTCCTGCAATACCATCAGAGAATCCGCATAATAAACAGACAAAAGCCATGGCAGCTGTTAGGGAACAAGACAAGAATAAGGCATCTTCGAACAAGTCACTCACTGCTATCTCACAGTCTGGTCAGAGCCAGAATAATTCAGACACCTTGGCGCAGGATGGACAGGATGTGTTGGCTGAACAAATGGTAAAATCCAAAGAAAAGATATTGAACTCTGGTGAGAAGAAGCTAAAGGAGCTAGAAAAGAAGCTACATATCAAAGAAATAAGTCTTAGTGATCAGGTTCAGCAGAATGATTTTTCCAAAGCATATATCGTCACAATGGAAAATAAGGTAAAAGAATTAGAAAGCAGTGATCGTCTCATGTAGATGAAACTTCTAAGTCAGGCTGATGCGAGCATCAATCTTCCTACGCCTAGAGATACAAGTCCAAACAACTACGTACCATCCCAGTCTTACAATCATCACCCTGGACAGAGTCCTAATACTCCCCTCCACGATAGATTGGTGAGTCTGGAGATGAAACTTCTAGAACACCGTGTTCACCAGCTTGAACAGGCAGCACAATTCAGCTACAGACAAAATTACTTCTCTAATGGGAATATGTTCCAGTGGTCTGCATACCCTACTGGCTACGTACCCCCTACATTCGACCCATATCATCAATACCCATATGACTACTATGCAACCTACCACTATGGCAACTACGGGCCTGGAGTCACTCCTGTATATGGCAATGGTCTTCCTGATAGATCCTATCAAAATGGTCCATCTAATGTTGGTGCCCCCTACGAGAATATCCAGTATCAACACTCGACGACCTCGCCTACATGTAATAGTAATAGCAGCATATATTACCATAATCTTCAGAGCGAAAGGACACATGATGCCGAGCCCAACACCAGTGAGCACTGCATATCCCAGTCGTACCCCAAGGTACCCAAACCGGCACTCACAAGCCATGCAGAATGTATTGGCGAGAAAATTCCTGTTCATTTTTCCTGCCGAGGCTGAAGGAAAACTGCTCGCCTCAAAGAGTGGGGACTCATCCAACAAACAGCTCCTTCTCTGACCTCACCCAAAAAGCAGACAGCTGGGCAGAAGATACAGAAATTAGAAGTGCCAAACAGGGAGGGTGGTTATCCTGCAATTTTATTGATGAGACACAGTCCTCAAAGCGAGAGACCACAGAGATATCAAGACACCCAGTGAAGCATCACCCCCAAAGAGATTGCAGATCCCGAGAATAGTCGAGCTGGATCAGGAGACGGACCCTCAAAACCAGATGGACCTGCGTTGTCACTAGTCTCGCTAAATGTGAAGAATATAAAGACAAACCTGAACTTTGTATACCATTTGGCATCCAAATACAAAATAATCCTGCTACAAGAACACTGGCTCAACGGCTTCGAGACCTCTCTACTGCAACAGGTTTTTAACAACAGTAACTTCCACGTCAAATGTGTTGACGATAAAGACCCCCTATCACCAGTAAAACCGCCTAGAGGATACACGGGCACCTGTGTACTCTGGAGTAGTGATCTCAATCACTGCATTTCTCCTATTCCCGATGGCAGTGACAGAGTTACGGCGGTGGAACTTACTACCAGAGAAGAGAAAGTCTGCTTATTGTGTGTGTACATGCCAGCTAGGGGGCCTACAGACAGTGACATCGAATTCGCCTCCACATTAGATGAGCTACATGAAATAATAACCAAATACAGTACTACTCACAGTATCATTCTGGGTGGAGACTTTAACGCCACACTACACCGAAGCAAAGGCCCAATTAAACGTGATAAGCTACTACAGGCGTTCCTGAATGAGCATCATCTGTTCCATGCACACGTTTCAACAGTTTGACCACCTTCTACAGGCACGAAGGGACAGGCGTTAGCTCCCTGATCGACTATTGGTTTTCAAGCTCCAGTACCCCACATACAACTGTTGGTCTCCCCTGTGCATTGAACCTCTCTGATCATGTAGAAGTAGTCTATCCTGCGCACCTAACCATTGATAATATGGATGGCCCTGTTTCCCCGAAAGCACCTGAACCGAATGGCTCTATGAAACCCAAGATCAGATGGGCCGAGGCCGACTTGGATCTGTACAGCTGTATCTTAGATGAAAAGCTCCCATTACTTCTTAACATTACTCCGTCATGTCATATGGATGTGGATCTGCTGGCGGCAACCTTGAATAGTATCTTATACAGTGCTTAACTTGCAGCATCTCCGAAGGGACGTCCCCAGTCTAAGCAGCGAAAGAAGACACTATCTGTATGGAATGAGACAATATCGCATGTGGTAGAAGCCAGTAAGAAGACTCACAGAGTATGGCAGATGGCAGGAGCCCCATGTGATCCATCCAACTCCCTTGTTGTTCGCCTCAAGATGGCAAGAAGGCATATGAGACAGACAATTTGGCAGCAGAGCTATCTCAATACTCAAGAGAAATATGAGGAAATAATACAGGCAAAAGTGGAGGATACCAAGCTCTTCTATCGCCTTGTAAACAAGCAAAGATCATGTATTAAGACAGCAACTGATGTGCTCCATTTCGGTGGGAAGTCATTCTCCTCCTCAGTAGACGTGGCTGGCGCCTTCTCTGAACACTTCCAACAACTGGCAACTCCATCGAATAATCCCCTGTTTGATGCGGAATATGAAAATCAAGTTACCTTTGATAGGCTGCTGATAGAGTCCATTGCCCTGCAGCAGGAAGAGACTATTGAGCCGGTTACTCTGAAAAAAGTCAACACCATAGTGAAATCGTTTAAGTCAAACAAAGCCAAAGATCCATTTGGAATATCCGCAGAACACTTAAAGCATGCTCCACGGATTTTGCTACGGGTTTTAACAGCTCTGATGAATAGAATCTTACATAGTGGGTACATCCCTTCTCTGTTGAAACAGGGTATACTTGCCCCAGTCTTGAAAAAGAAGAAAGATGCTACTTTACCAACAAACTACAGAGGTATCACCGTCTTATCTGTACTTGGAAAGGTTCTTGAGAGGATATTACTTAACAGGACCAAAGACAGAACAGAGTTGCACCAGTCCATCCTACAAAGAGGTTTTTTCAGCGGTTCTTCGGCAATAAATGCATCACTCATAATATCGGAGGCCCAGAATGAAGCCAAAGAGAACAGTACACCCCTAAAACTAGTAACATTAGATGCCTGCAAGGCCTTCGACGTGGTCTGGCAGGACTCACTATTAAGGAAGATCTTCAATATAGGGATCGGGGGTAGCCTATGGACATGCATTAAGAATCTATATGAGGGTGCGCAGATGAAAGTCAAGTGGTTGGGTCATGTTTCTCCTCCTTTTGAGATAAGGCAGGGTGTTCGCCAGGGCGGTATCTTGTCCACTCTCCATTATAAACTCTTCAATAATGATCTCCTAGTGCTCCTTCAGAAGCTACGTGTCGGTGTCTCAATCGGACACATTGATTGTTGTGCCCCTACCTGTGCTGATGATGTTGCCCTGCTCCCTGCTACCATATTCCTATTACAGATCCTTGCCAGCGAGATCTTCTATTATATTTGTAGAGAACATTACACCATAAACGCACTGAAGTCTGCGGAGGTTGTCCTGAATGATGCTTCTACCACAGATGAGGGAACTGTGAAGCTAGGTGATGATGGGATCGACCAGAGTCCTTCTGAGGTACACCTGGGAGTAGACAGAAATGCAAAAGGACATGTTGACATTGCGGCCAGAGTACAGACAGGAAGACGCACAATGTTTGCTATGATGGGTGCTGGCGCCTTTGGATCCTCTGGTGTGGCTCCTCCACTTGTGGCCCACCTGTGGAAAATCTATGCTCTCCCAAGAATGATCTATGGGCTGGAAGTTTTTAGCCTTTCCACTGATGATATCATGCAACTGGAGCAGCTACAACGAAAGGTGATTAGGCAGATACAGAGTTTTCCAAATAATACTACATTAACTGCAGTCTATGGCTTACTTGGTATTAGACCCATTGAGCAAGAGCTGGACATAAGGAAACTGGTCTTACTCGGGAATGTCTTCCTCAATAAGGACTCCTTAGAATATGAAATTGCCCAAAGACAGCTTGCGGTCAAATCATATGAAAGCAAAAGCTGGTTCTCAATCTGTAACCGTCTACTTCACAAGTACAAGCTTCCAAGCATTTATAACGTGTGCAAGAACATCGAAAGCATGAAGAAATGGAAACAGCTGGTAAACACTGCTATTGATACTTATGTCCTGTCACAACGGATGGATACACCCAAAAAGTCACTCCTATATCTTAAGTCCTTGCGAGTTGGAAAAGTACACCAGTCATGGAGCTCCCTACCGAATGACCCTGTTGCTGTGAAGAGGTCTATACCCAAACTACGTCTTTTTACTGGGTCATATATCCTCCAGGAGAATCGTGCTAGATTTAACCAATACAACATAGATGCTACCTGTGCTCTCTGTAGGGACGGGCATGAGTCACGTGTGCATTTTCTGGTGGTGTGGAGTAGGCTTCAGTTTGTAAGGCAAATCTATATCGCGTGTCTTAAGGGTATTCTGTACCTCGAAAACTCAGAAATAATAGCTGACTCCTACATTAGCGACCCTGAGAAATTGACGCAAATCATTCTCGACTGTTCAGTATATGGGGCTAGAGGCGTACTAAAGCTAGGCAAAGAGACTGTTATGAACATTGAGCGCTTGTCGAGAAACTTATGTTATGCTCTCCATAAGTGTAGGAGTGAATTGCTGTGTCTCTTTACTAAACACTCAGTATAAACATTGGTATCAAGTGGTATAATACAGATTAGAAGATTTTGGTTGCATGCCTGTACATATATATATATATCCAATTTCACTTGTATCCTTGGATCCATCAGGCTTTCACTTGCGAACGAAATAGATGCCATCCATTGAAAAAAAGAACCAATATACGACGTGTACTGCATCAGTCGTCATCAATATCAGCGTTTCCTGAACATCCTTTTTGGGGGATGGCTCAGTTGATGTCTGGTGTAGTGCTAGGTGGTGTTGCCGAGGTCGTGGGTTCGAATCTCGCTAGAGGCGAAATATTTACAGCATCTATCGGCTCAGTTGATTCACTATATCCCTCTGTATATATATGTATATATATATATAAGTCTCTGCAGTTAGATATACATATATATACTAAGTACGAACAATGAAGTATGAAGTTGTGTCTTAACCTTATGCCTGCTTTTGATATAGTAATACAAAAACAAAACAATCTTAACAATTAGAGATATACCCTTACGGTAAAATACACATATTACTATTGAATTATTATTACAAATATTACCAACGCTGGATGTGCCCAATATGAAGAGGATTATATGTAACTATTCGTCGCAGGATCAAGATTCTTCTAGATGAACATCCAGCTTGGCCCTTTTGTTTCTGGAATTTTAACTGTGACTACAGACTATTTTATAAATACGCTTTTAATGTGAAAGTGCTGTAATTTTATGAACTGTGGTTACTTTTAACTGTGTTTTTAATACAAACTGTATATATTGCCCAAGTCAGCATAAGCTGTTGAGCCTGAATAGGCTGGATCCCTACAAACAACAACATATAGGAGTATCATGGGGGTGTCCTGGATTAGATGCACCCGTTTTGAATTGCTCCCGACTGGGGAGTTTGCTAGTAAAACGCGCCAACAGTCAAAACCGAAAGTAGACCATTTTATGTCCCAGCCAAAGAATAAAATGCAGCGATCTATGCGAATGAAGAAAGAAATTAAAATGCTCACAGAGTCACCACCCCATGGTATTTCTTGTTGGGCACAGGACGATAAACTTGATAAATTAGAGGCTCGTAAGTTTGAATAAAGAGGTATTTTGATGATTGTAATATGTTTTCGTGACTAAAAAATAATGCTTCTCTGTCTGTTTCTGTACGGCGTACTCAGCATCAGCACACCAGGAGACAGGGCATGTAGTAGCACTTATGAAGAACTGATATGAAAATCTCAACTGTCTCCGCACACACAGCTGATTTGTCCAAATGGTTCCACTGGATAGCTGGGGCGCATTACATAACACTTGGCTAATTTTGAGCAGTCTCACTGAGAGTGCTATGTGATAGAACTGTTGCATAGGTAAAGTGCTATCTAATGCTTTGTGTTTATACAGGGTTTTTTCTCAGCAGTTTGGGCACATGACCCGACCTGTAGAATTGGGAATTTTCGCGAAAAATAATTAAATATGAGGGTGGTAGGGTCCGGTGCGTTTTCTGCTGCAACTTAAGAGAGATGGCCCTGTCATATATGGCTTGTTGGCAGGATGAAATTTGGCTCACTTGAGGCAAAATTTTTTGGGGGGGGGGGGGGGGGGGTGGATCTTTTCGTCTCTTCTTGGGGGTGTGGTCCAAACCTGACTGAACAGTGCTCCAGATATTTTTGACGACCATCATTACGGGTACTGGTCCAAATGAAACTTGATCCTTACCAGCTATTTTTAGTCTGTACATGAATTTTTTTTTATAGTTTCTGCTTAGCCAAAATTTTGATGAAGCTTATACTTGTATTTAAAGTGGGTAAATTTTGTCTGTCTTCATGTTCAGTTTGATCAACCATCAATCAAAAGGGCGATATCCCTATGCATGTAGGCAAGATTATTGGAACAGGGATACAAGATGGTTTCTAGATCTGTCAGTAGCCTCAAAATGATTTCGTTTACTAAATGAATCCTTGCTGTGCTCTTTTTGTGGTCCCACTTATTAGTAATTGTTAATTAATGTAGGCTGTGCATTATATAAACATCAATTTCATCCACGATGAAGAATTGAAAGGAGGCATACAGGGCCATTCACTTCGGTCATATTTTGTTTACTTGCCAACCAACTAAAGTTGCAAGTTCTGTAGCCATTTTGGTGTAAACATGCGCAGGCATCCATTATGTCAGATTTTTAGCAGTTTGGAACTATAGTTCGATTCTTTCTTTCTCTTTATACTGCCAGACCCTCTTTCGAGTATTATCGGCAGGTGTACTTTGTACACTCCGGGCGGCAGGATGAAAGCCTACAAGTTACCATATCTAAATTACCTTAGGTTTCTTTAACCTGCACAGGGGGTGACTTTCTCTGCATAGGGGACATCCAGTTAACGTCCCGATCCGAAGGACGATGCACTTATCTAGTGTCATACCTGCAAATGACACTAGAGAAAGAGTGTTTGGTCACTGAAATTTTCCTCACCGCTAGCGGGGATGGAACCTGGGACCTCTAGCACCAGAGGCAAGTGCCTAACCACTGAGCTACCAGGCTTTCATACTGAGCCACCACGCTTTCATAGTCGAAGTGGGCCTGGTTCACAAAAAACTGATAGCAAACATCGCAAAAACTGGTTACAAATTCTGTTAACAATGATGCCCCATCAAGCGAACTATAGAACAGATATCAACACAGCAGAGTAGGATACCAGTAAAAAAAATGTGCAATCATCGAAAATCTCCCTTGTTACTGAAGTTGTATCATTCGGACTCATTTGGCAGTCAATCTGTGAACAGCCTTTGCGGAAAATGTTTTCTGTGCTTTTGGTACCCTGTACAATATTTGGACCCATGCAGAAAGGTGGATCATGACTGGACCCTTGGATTGGATTTCCCTACTGAACACCAACCAAGGATGGATTCTATTAAAGGCCAAAATGAAATATATGTGTGGTTCCTGTTTCTTACCAACAAATTTAGGGTAGGTAAGTAGGGAAATTATTAAATTTTGTTGTGACATTTAACGAAGAAAAGAATGACAAAATCTGAAAAAGTGCCCTTTTTAGGTATTTTTTTCCAAAGACCATTTAATGTTTAGGGTGTGGTTAAAAATTAGGGTAGGTAGGGAAACAGGAACCACACATACATTTCATTTAAGCCTAATCTTATCTTGAATTGTATCTGTTTTAGAACTCTTTAATATGTTTGACTAAAAATAGTAACAAAAAGCTTATGTTACCCAGCTGATATTGCTGGTGATTCCTAACCCATAACAACCTGCTTATGTGAAGCATAGCTCTTAAACAGCCTGCGTGTGTACCCATAACAGCATAGGGCCAGTTAAGCAAAAATAATTTGCGTAAAATTGGGATTATTTTCTTAGCCATCAGTTTAAACATCTGTTTTGGGTGCTCAAAAGAACCGTCTCATCGAGACAATTCTTTTGAGTACCCACAACAAATGTTTTGGCTGAGAAATAAGAATAATAATTTTCAGTTACGCACTCTTATCTGGAGGCCTGATAACAGTCCACATCAGCATATTAAATGATATCGTTCATTTCCTCACAACATAACAGCCTGATTGTGCACCCATAATATGTATAAAAAAGTGGCCACAGTAACATTACTTTGCAAATTGGCCCAGCTCTCCATATTGGCTGTTTGGCCTCATGGACCGTGCGTAAACCAGAGATACCAGGCTGATATGCAGGTTAACATGATGGTGGACATGTACTATTAATCTCTAATTTTTCTGTTCCAGAGATAATTGGAGCTGATGAGACACCTTATGCTGGTGGCATCTTCAAACTGGAGATACAGATACCTGATAGGTATTTACAAGTTTTTATTTTTTTCATAGTTTTTTGTGACCAAAATGAAGTCTACTGTAAACTGTATAGGACAACCTACATTTGAGCTGTGACATGTCATTTGTGATTTCCAACAATGTGGTATTTTGACATGAATAGACTCAGACGAGCCTGTGCAGCCTCCTTTTCAGGTTAGAAACTCCAAATGATGTTCGGTCAGTAGATTAACACTCATAGAATATTCAAGCGATTTGCAAAGGCTCTGATCAGACTGTGCTGATGCGCAGGCTGATCTGAGCCTTTGCTGGTGGCACAAACCACATTGTTGGAAATCTCATGTTGCGGCTCATTTTCCCTTCTATCAGTTGAGTTCATATCCTTATACAAATACATGTACCTATGCCCATTGCTGTTTGTAAAGAAAGGAAGAAAGGTCAAGTGTAAGAAAAGGGACATTTCCATATTTTAGCAGCCTTTTCCTGGGGAAGGAGGAAGCATGCTTAATATGGAAATCCCAGGACCCCTACCCCTTTCCATGCAAAAGTTAGATAAAAATAAATACCCCCATTGTAGAAAACCAATATATGCTAATAATGCCTTGCTTACATTTGCCACGGGTGTCAATGATTTGTTTTTCTATAATTTTCCGTACAATTTTAGTGGCATCTTAGGTGGTTAAAAGCTACGATGTATGTATTAACAGTGTAAACGATTACCATGTGATTTCTTTCAATGAAAGACCGGGACAAAATCTTACAGAGGCCTTGTGGAGATCGTAAAGTAACCGCACAGACATAGTGTAGTCTTTACGACCTTCGCGCAATAATCACACCATGTCCATGCAATGTCCTTGCAGAAGTTGCACAGAGTTGGTATGCTGTCTCAGTGTTGGAATCAGAGCCATCCTTTTTTGTAATCATCTGAAGACAAAATTTTAAATATTGAAGCAGTTGTGGATGACCAATATATATCCCGTCTGAAAATTGTTGATTTATTGCAAGGCCACCTCACAGTCATTGTGCCATTGCCCGTTGGGCTACCACAGGATGACCCCTTATGTCCGTGTGATTTTATGAACACTGCATAGGCATCATGCGGCAATCTCATTTTTTTGCCCAAATAACTCAAATTTTTGGTTGTCCTCACGTTCGGCGTGCAGTGCCCATACAAGGATGGTGTGATGCTAACTGTGATGTGTCGATGGGCTTGCGATTTTTCATAATTTGCCTAATGCAGAGTTTAATAAAATCTTAGACGCTACGATACCCATAAATCAGTACGATGATCACACAGTCTTACTGTGGAGGCCGTACGAAAAGAGTGATTTGGACAAAGTATTGGCATCTAAGACTCATCGGAATGCAAATGAAATGAGGCATAAGAGACTAAAAGATCCAGAGCAGTAGTCTGATCTGACCGGAAAAGTGTTAAGGGTTAATATGGGGTTGTTTGATTTCATTTCAGGTACCCATTTGAGCCACCTAAGGTACGTTTTGTGACTCCAATCTACCATCCTAATATTGATACTGGAGGCAGGATATGTTTAGATACTCTCAAGATGCCACCTAAGGTACAGTATGTTCTGGGAAAGAGGGCTAAAGGCTAGTTCACATTAACCTTTCCATGCTAGTTGCAATATTTGTTGTCCGCTGCAAACATTTGGGAGCCAAGATCAGGAAACCCAGATCAGGAACAACAGAAAGTTGGTCCTTATCTGGATCCAAATTGTTTGACACTCTGATAGTGTTCCTGAGAGAAGGAAACTGAAAGAGGTTTATGTAAAAAGTTTATTTAGATAAAAAAATCAGTGGATGACAACAAAAGCAGGAAAAATTATCCAGCTTACAAAAAGTTTAAAACAACAATGTGACAGTGTAAAATACCCATTGTGGTGTCCGATCTTTAGAGCAATGATACAAAGCATGTCCAGATATAACATACACTTACAGTCGACTCTCGTTAACTCAACTATGCATAACTCAATACTATCACTTATCTCGACCTGATGGTGCGGTCCCGGTTCTTTCCCAGATATATTATTGCAATTCCACAACGTTTATCTCGACAACGGCTAAGTCAATAAAAATGATAACGCGTTACGAAAATCTGGTCCCGCTGATCAATTTTAGTGTATTTTACAACGCCTAACTCGATTCCATTTTATAAGAAATTACCTTTTTATCTGAATTTGTCTCCAATTAATCCACCGCTTTCAACGTTAATTATCCCCATTAAAACCACCATTTGTTTGATCACTTGGTCCACGTGTGTGACTCATGCAGTTGTAAATGAGAGTATTGTATATGTATAATTACATAATTGACCGCGGTCGCCGAATTCTATTGATCTATTGTGGTACAACTTCAAAGCGGCTACATGAGCTAATGTGTCATATTTGAGCAATCTCTGTCCGATGACTGCTCGTTTTAAATAAGGCCAAAGTATAATTTAATTGTTTTTCAGCACAATTTTTTTTATTTTGAAAACAGACTTGTGTGTTTAAGGCTATTTTAGGACATTGGTCATGTCATGACAAAAATAGATTAGGAAGGCAAATGCACATCAAGCCGACAAAAATTAAAATGTGCATGACCATTGTTGGGGCTTAAAATATGACGACTTACGGAAGGGTAAAACCTGCGACCGCGGGACCAGTTGCAGACTGGAAATGCTATGTTTATTAGCTCACCTGAGCCAAAGGCTCATGGGTGAGCTAATAGTACACCAGTCACTCCGGCGTCCGTCCGTCGTCTGTTGTCCGTCCGTCCACAATTTCAAACATCTTCTCCTCTGAAACCACTGGGCCAATTAAATTCAAATTTCATATGGAGACTCCTTAGGACGCGGGAACGAAAGTTTGTTCAAAAGGTCCTGGTCACATGACCAAGATGGGCGCCACGCCCATATATGGTAAAAACCCTTTAAAATCTTCTTCTCCAGAACCAGAAGGCCGATGACCTTGGGAGTTGGTATGTAGCATTGGGGTTGTAGGGCCTACCAAGTTTGTTCAAATGATGATCCTAGGTTGACCTTGACCTATTTAACGTCAAGGTCAAATTTGCTTCCTAATGCATTTAAATGGGAAAATTTCTGAAAAGTTGATTTTTTTGAAAACTGTGGAAGCCTTAGTCATTATTCTCACTTGATATGTATAACTTAATGAGACAATGACTATAAATAAGTTTCAAAGGTCAAGGTTGACCTTTGACCTTTCAGCTTAGGTCACTCATATTTGAGTCCCATCAATATATTAAAACATAGTTTTCTCACAAACCATTGGCCCAATTGAACTCAAAATTCACGTGAAGACTCCTTATGATAAGTTAGCTAAAATTTATGCAAAATATTTTGGTCACATGACCAATATGGCTGCCACGCCCATATATGGTAAAAACTCTTTAAAAATCTTCTTCTCCAGAACCAGAAGGCGGATGACCTTGGGACTTGATATGTAGCATTGGGGATGTGGGGCCTACCAAGTTTGTTCAAATGATGATCCTAAGTTGACCTTGACCTACTTAACGTCAAGGTCTAATTTTCTTCCTAATGCATTTAAATGGGATTTTTTTTTTAAAAATAGATTTTTTGAATACTGTTGAAGCCAAAGTCAATATTTTTCACTTGATATGTTGAAACTAATGAGACAATTGCTATAAATAAGTTTCAAAGGTCAAGGTTGACCTTTAACTTGTCAGCCAAGGTCGCTCATATTGGGAGTCCCATCAACACATTAAAACATAGTTTCCTCAGAAACACTGGACCAATTGAACTCAAATTTCATATGAAGACTCCTTATGATAGGTTAGCCAAAATGTATACCAATTGTACTGGTCACATGACCAAGATGGCCACCATGCCCATATATGGTAAAACCCTTTAAATATCCTCTTCTCTGGAACCGAAAGGCCAATGGCCTTGGGACTTGGTATGTAGCATTGGGGATGTGGGCCCTAACAGATTTGCACAAATGATGAATCTAGGTTGACCTTGACCTACTTTATGGCAAGGTCAAATTTGATTCCAAATGCATTTATATGGGGAAAATCTTGAACTGTTTAATTTTATAAACTGTTTAGGTCGAAATCATTATACTTGCAAGTAATGTTTAACCTAATGAGACCACGGTTTTATATAAGTACCAAATGTCAAGCTGACCTGTGACCTTTTATCCAAGGCCACTCATTTGGATTGCCAATGGCCGTAACCCCCATAAAACAAAATATGTTTCATTATAAGCCGTAGTTGATCTTGACCTATTTTAACATTATTAAGGAGATCAGGTGAGCGCTTCAGGACCGTCAGGTCCTCTAGTTTTATTTTGTCTTAGGAAGTAAAAAAATAGTCATAATGTCAGGACTGTAGCGGTACCTGAGAAATTTTAATGTTTCAATTTCAAATGTCAATTGATTCTTGGGTCAATTCATCCCGTAGTTTATTAATGAAATAGCTCCGTATAACGATCTATTAATGGATGAGTTGAACGTGAATCATTTCGCCCCAAAATGGTAGGTATACGTCATGATTTGGGTACCTCGAACTACTGATAACTCGACATATTTTGCCCAGTCCCTTGAAATTCGAGGTATCGAGAGTAGACTGTATAAGGTTAATACAATTGACTATTGTTTTTCTTTTTGCCTACATGCCTGTTAAGGTAGGTTTTGGTTCGGGGAGACAATTTGAAATGTTAAAGCCTATTTTTGAGCTTTTGGGATTAGGAAATGTCCGACATCTCTCTGTGTCTATTGTCAATTGTCAACAATTTGCTTTAATTTGAGTAAGTGTGTACTTTAAACTATGTAAGTTCCAATTATCAAGGTTTTTTTTCTTTACCAGGGTTGCTTTCCAACTCTGATGTCATGGTCATAGATGAAATAAGAAAGTTAAACTTTGATTATCTAGGGCAATGCATAGTAAAGACCTAGTAGCCTAACTAAGTCTCCCAAACAAAGTTGGGAGACATCATTTTTGCTCGTTTTTTCTTATTATTATTTTCTTTTTCCTCTTCCTCTTTTTCTTTCCGCCCAAATTTTGTCCGCCGGAGATCTTGGTAACCACCGGACGGATTGTTCTGAAATATGGGGATATGGTAAATATGGATGTGAAGTTGTGCAACGTGGTTTCAAAACTTAAAATATCAGACTCTTAGTCTAAGGCTGTCCCACGGGTGTGCCCATAACTGCCAAAAAATTTTCCTGACTAACCACTGAAGGGATTGTTCTGGTATTTTTTGTGATATGATAAATATTGATATATAGATTTGCAAGAAAGTTTGAAATTTGAAATCTGGGACTGAAGGGCTGACCTGGAGGCATGCCCAGGCCCAACCAACTCTTTTAGTCCTAAATATCACAGAAACCATTCAGATCCCCACCCATAAACCATATATAATCATGTTTCTTATGATAAGAAACATTCAGTTACACTGATTGGGAGGTCCTCAATGGTGTGCCCGGGCATGCCCCACCCCACTCACTCATAAAAGGCTTCATATCTCTAAAACCATTCAGATCCCCACCCCTAAACCATATATAATGTTATTCCTTATGACAAGATACACTCAATAACACTGACCAGGATGTTCCCAGTGGCCCCACCCTGTTCACTTCATAAAAAGGCTTAATATCTCAGAAACCGTTCCTATCCCCATCCCTAAACTGTATATATTAATGTTTCTTGTAATTATATACATTCAATAACACTGACAGGGAAGTCCCCCAGTGGCATGCCCAGGCATGCCCCACCCCCTCCACTTTATAAAAGGCTTAATATCTCGGAAACTGTTCAGATCTCTACCCCTAAACCATACATAGTCATGTTTCTTGTAATAAGACACATTAAATAACACTGACAGAGAAGACCCCAGGGCATGTCCGGGCTTGCCCCACCCTGTTGATCTCGACAACTTTATATGTCAGAAATAGTTCAGATCCCTACCCCTAAACCAAATATGTTATTTCTTATTAGACGCATTCAATAACGCTCATGGGGATGTCCCAAAGGGCGTGCCCACTGCCCAGGCATGCCCCACCCTGTTCACTTCATATAAAGCTTAACATGTCAGAAACCGTTCAGATCCCCGCCCATAAAACATTTATATTTTTGTTTTTATGACAAGACACATTCAATAGCGCAGATGGGGAAGTTCCCATAGGTGAGCCTATGAATGCCCCACCCCTTTCACTTCATCAAAGACCTAATATCTGGGAAACAGTTCAGATCCCCACCCATCAACCATAGATAATGATATACCTTATAATAAGACACATTCAATAACACTGACCATGATGTCCCCTGGGCATTTGGGGCTGGTTTGGGAGACTTTATAATATATTTAATATTGCATATAAATGTGTGAGATATTCAGTCAATCCACAAGTTATTGAATTGGTTTCATGTATTTGTTTTCTAGGGAGCGTGGAAGCCATGTTTAAATGTGAGTACAGTGCTGACCTCTATACAACTGCTGATGGCTGAACCCAATCCTGAAGATCCACTCATGACAGATATTGTAAGAACTCCTTCTTTGCTGGTGACGATTTTTGTCGTCTCCTAATAGCCTTTGCAAACTGATTGGACCCAGATCAGTAAAAACACTCTGATAGGCCATAGCGTTCCTAAAAGACTTTTGAAAATAATAATTTTGAAAAAAGTCAGCAGATGACAACAAAAACATTAAAAATTACCCAGCATGCAAAGAGTTAATTAGTTCAAAATTCACATGAACTTAAAGACATATGCGGCTATTTCCAATGTGCATCTTTCCCGCGTCTGCAAGCGGGGAAAGTTGTCTGGGTCCTGTCTTTTGACCATTAATTGATTCGGATCAACACAGCTCTCCAATTTTCTTATGTCATATCGGTGTTCCGACATTTTCTTGACAAAATAAAGTTATTAAAGTGTGTCCGAAATGTCTGTCGACATCTTATCAGAACCGATCCTCTCAGCACTAAAGACAGATAAATGTAGCTCAGTCGAAACCAAATGACGTATACAATTACCCTGGTTACAAATAAGATAGTGGCCATGTCTACTATTTGTATGGTTATTTAGAGCGGCGCATGATCTGACCTCGTGGCCTAGTGGTTAGTGTGTCTGGCTACAAAGCCAGAGGACCAAGATCGATTCCTGGGTGCGCATATATTTTCAGTGTCTTTTTTCTTTCTTTTTAACATTTTAATGCTAAATTGTTTCATATACTAGTAAAATGGCATCATCAAAATGACCGAAATGGCCATTCCTGAGCTTTTTATATTGAGTTGCGCATGAAACCTATGGGGGTGGGGTTAAATTTGGCCCTCTTGAAAGAGAATTAGTTTGGTGACCCCAGATTTTTATTCTTTTTTCTGAAAGGTATTATAATAGTCCATCAATTAAAAATATTATTTTAAGATTTTGAACATCAGATTTTTTTAATACATTCTACATTTTTATTCTAAAAACAAATGCCAATTTTCGACAAATTGCTAAATAAATCATGCAGTATCTTGTCACAGCATGGGATAACAAGAAAATTTGCACATTTTCTAAAAGGTTTGAGGTCATGGACAGAAATTCAAGTTAAAAGAAAGAAGCTGGCTGAAGTTTACAACCGTTTTAGCTCGATATTTAGGACTAGTGTTATTATTTTATATTTTTTGAAAATTGGTCAAATGGTGAAAACTTCAATATGAGATTCTGAAAAAATAAGCACGGTAACATATCCTTTTTATATCATAAATGGATAGCCCATGCATAAAACAAACTGTATGCAAAGTATTGAAAATATTTCAACATGGGAAGTATTTAGTAGCATATGTCCTTAAATGATATATTTTTGCCTCAATTTTACACCGACTTCATAGTATTTTAACCCTTGTCATGCTGAATATTTTATACGTACATCAGTCCTCCCCAATTATTATCCTGTTAATTTGCAGCATTATTATCCTGTTAACTTGCAGCATTATTATCCTGTTAACTTGCAGCATTATTATCCTGTTAACTTGCAGCATTATTATCCTGTTAACTTGCAGCATTATTATCCTGTTAACTTGCAGCATTGTTATCCTTTTAACTTGCACCATTATTATCCTGTTAACTTGCAGCATTATTATCCTGTTAACTTGCAACATCATTATCCTGTTAACTTGCAGCATTATTATCCTGTTAACTTGCAGCATTATTATCCTGTTAACTTGCAGCATTATTATCCTGTTAACTTGCAGCATTATTATCCTGTTAACTTGCAGCATTATTATCCTGTTAACTTGCAACATCATTATCCTGTTAACTTGCAGCATTATTATCCTGTTAACTTGCAGCATTATTATCCTGTTAACTTGCAGCATTATTATCCTTTTAACTTGCAGCATTATTATCCTGTTAACTTGCAGCATTATTATCCTCTTAACTTGCAGCATTATTATCCTGTTAACTTGCAGCATTAAAGTTGTAAGCATGTATTTTCAATCAGAGTGAAAAACTGCAGATCATGATCAGAAGCTAGCTGATCTGGATCTACACGTTTTCTAAGAGATAAATGCGGGCTCAGCAGGACAAGGGTCAATATTTTTCAGTTTTTGTTTCCATTTTTAAGTTTTATTTTCTAACAAAGATCTATTACAATACTTTATCCATAACCAATTAACCTAAATATTCAGTCATTTAAAAGTCACCTTTTTAGCTCATCTGAGCCGAAGGCTTATGGGTGAGCTTATAGTATACCAGTCACTTGGGCGTCCAGCGTCCATCCATCCACAATTTCAAACATCTTCTGCTCTGAAACCACTATGCCAATTAAATTCAAATTTAATATGGGACTCCTTAGGATGCGGGAACAAAAGTTTGTTCAAATGGTCCTAGTCACATGACCATGATGGCCGCCACACCCATATATGGTAAAAACCCTTTAAAAATCTTCTCCGGAACCAGAAGGCTGATTACCTAGGGACTTGGTATTTAGCATTGGGGCTGTGGGGCCTACCAAGCTAGTACACATGATGATCCTAGGTTGACCTTGACCTACTTAAACTTCAAGGTCAAATTTGCTTCCTAATGCATTTAAATGGGAACACTTCTGAAAAGTTGATTTTTTTTAAAACTTTGGAAGCCTTCTCATTTGATATGTTTAACCTAATGAAACAATGGCTATAGATAAGTTCCAAAGGTCAAGGTTGACCTTTGACCTTTCAGCTTAGGTCACTCATAAATTTGGAGTCACATCAATATATTAAAACATAGTTTTCTCACAAACCATTGGTCCAATTGAACTCAAATTTCATGTGAAGACTCCTTTTGATAAGTTAGCCAAAATTTATGCTAAATATTTTTGTCACATGATCAAGATGGCCACCACACCCTTTAAAAACCTTCTCCAGAACCAGAAGGCCGATGACCTTTGGACTTGGTATGTAGCATAGGGGATGTGGGACCTACCAAGTATGTTCAAATGATGATCCTAAGTTGACCTTGACATACTTAACGTCAAGGTCAAATTTTCTTCCTAATGCATTTAAATGGGAATTTTTTTGAAAAGTTGATTTTCATGCCCCCAAAGGAACTTTGGGAGGCATATAGTAATCGCACTGTCCGTCCGTCTGTCAGTCCATCCGTCCTGCTTTTGTGTCCGGTCCATATCTCCTATATTGTTTGAGGTAGGAATTCCAAATTTGGTGTGTGGATGCATCTTGGGATGGCAGAGTGTCGTGTACCATTTTCGGGTCACTGTGACCTTGACCTCTGACCTAGTTTTTAGAATAATCGTGTCCGGAGCATATCTCTTATATTATTTGAGGTAGGAATCTCAAATTTGGTGTGTGGATGCATCTTGGGATGACGAGGTGTCGCGTATCATAATAGGGTCACTGTGACCTTGAACTTGACCTCTGACCTAGTTTCTAGAAACTGCATTGAGTCTGGTGCATATCTTCTATATTCTTTGAGGTAGGAATTCCAAATTTGGTGTGTGGATACGTCTTGGGATGGCGGAGTGTCGCATACCATTTTCGGGTCACTGTGACCTTGACGTTGACCTCTGACCTAGTTTTTAGAATAATCGTGTCCGAAGCATATCTCTTATATTATTTTAGGTAGTAGTCAAGGAGCTAGGTTTTTGAAAATTGACTTGGCACAATTGTCAAGCCAGAAAAGGTTTGACTTCAGAAATAGTTAGAACTACCCTTCTACAACATTTCTAGGCACGTCGTACAGTCAAATTGTGGTAGCAGTTTTCCAGAAGGAGTCGTTTTTTACACCTACCCCAGTTTTACTATAAAAAACAAAATGGCGACATTTGAGTTAGAAATGGTACCCAGGTTGTATCCTGATGGTGCATACGGTCATTATTTACTGCCAAATCCTCGAAAAGGACCTAAACAATTATGAAAATAATTGTTTGCATCCAGAAGCACAACTTTTATGTTATAACTGTCATTTACGTTATAACTTCAATTACGCCTTATAAAATAAATTAATTTTGGCCAAAGTTGAATTTTATAAGTTCTATAATGGGTATATACGTTTTACATACCATGTTTGGGAAAGATAATTACCTGACTGTTTCAAAACTGCAAACATCTTGTTTCTATCATAATGACTTTAAGAATTATAAGCTGTTGAATATGATTACCCCCAAAAAACGGTGAATATGGTTAGAACCATTTCACTTTGCAAGTTAGCATGCAATACCATCAGTTGACTTCTTAAACCATAATTTAGCATTCTATCGATACACGATAGTAAAAAACCTTTACTTTACTGCGTTTCTGGTGTAAAGTTACATATTTTAATGCTTGTATGACAATATGTAACGTACATTACAAACCTTAAGACTTCCTATATATATTGCTAAATACCTTATATTATATGTCATATGTTATTTTATTTAAATTTCAAACGCGTTTTGTTTGAAATTTATAACAAGACAAGAGTTTGCTCTAAAATATTTATCAGTTTTTATTTAGTTACTACATCTATAAACATTTACATTTGCAATAAAGATTTTTTTTAAGTTTTCATCTCCACGAAATATCATTTTGATTTGTCCAAAGTTAAAGATTCTAAAAAAACATAAACAAAGAAATGGACAGCTCTTTAGTAGTAGTAGAATACTTTCCATTTCTGTCAAATTTATCAAAGTAACATGTATAACCATATCAAATATCATAAGGTCCTATTTTTGTCCTAAATGTTATCAAAGACAGTATATGATTGGGCCCTGAAAAGCTAAAATATTAAGAATGTAGAATTATGTAATATTTATCACAGGAGAAAAACAACACAACTTAGTTTTATTGAATGAAGTCTCATCAGTCATTTGAAAATATTTTAAGTACCCAGTTTAATATTGTACACATTATACAAACAAGGTCAGTAACATAATATAGGTTAGCTTTTTGTATAATACCTAAGTTAATTTCCCATAGAAAAAATACAAATGACTAAATGTTTGGAGAGATGGTAATAAAAGTGTACTTTTTTCTTTGCTTACACTCCAGACATAATCAATTACCTAAAAGTTGGTAGGATAATATTTATAATTATTACAATAGAGATTATGCATTATACGTATCTGTAATCAGTTATTTTTTTAAAGATAGTCTCTAAAAATCAAATTGTATACTGACATATATATGCATATGCAGATGCAGATGATGACACATTACTTGGTTCAGCTTTTAAATAGATTTTAGTTTATTTTCAGCATACCTTTTATAGTTTATTTAATGAATATGTTAGTACCTTTGATCATTTGCTAAACTAATATCACTTTTATAAGGAGGGGTTTTATATTGAAGAATCATTTCCCTGAAAAGGGGGAAATTAGTTATAATGGATGACAACGATCGCATGTGATATGATCATATCCAAGGAACGCATGTTAATTTATGCTTAAGAAACTATTTTAACACATATGACATTCAATCAAGAGTTATGTCAGGCTGAATAAGACATTGTGACACTCAGGTAATGTAAAATATACTCTAAAATGTTCTTTAAGATATTGGATGAAAAAATAAAAAAACATTTAGAACATGCAGTCATTAGATCTTACTCAGTTTAGCAATCGATGCTTAAATAACTGATGATAATTTTCACTATACAGAATGTGGCATGGCCAAATTATTACAAGAGTCTTTTAAATATAAATCTTGATAACAAAGCGATATATGTATATAAACATAAGGATGAATAAGTGATATAAAATTGAAATAAAATTGAAATCAACACAGCTTTTTCAAAAAATTTTTTTATCTTGCTTCTTCAGACAGAAAACAAATGCATTGCACATTAATAGGAAATTATATAAAAGCACAAAATGTTGAGGGTAGTGATTTATAGAGACATACAAAGAGTCAATTGATCTTACAAACCCTTTGTGCAATAGTCTTTGCCATCCATGAAGACTTAAAGGCAATGCCTAGAAAGGATGCATGAAAGTATTATGCATGTCATATTTGCAATGCTACATGTTCCTTTCAAAAGGAATCATGCTTCTATTACTTTTTAAGGTAAGTAGAAATCTTAGAGGTTAATAAAGCAGTGTCTCTATTGTTGTATATGTTATGTGATATAATATACAAGATTTTGAGTATCTTATTTGCGATGTAGCACAAGTGTGGATTTCGTTGCCATAAAATAAAAAAAATTGCTTACCTCTCTTGTGTAATTTATACATGCACAATTGAAGATTTGAACCACCATATGTGATTTTGGGTACCTACCCAGCATGGGCAAATGCACCATTTAATCCCCCATGATGATGCAGTGGGGCTAGCGTTTGTCTTCATCTACTGATACAAGCAGCAAATGCTCTGATGTGTCTGATGACATATTTTTACAGGCTCGCACGATCCTTCATTGCTGAACTTTAATCAAATTTGCTTACTAATTTGATATTTTGTCACTACGTATCATCAATTTAGTTTGATTTGGAACATACAAATGATTAATGGGATGCCATTCTTGCACCAATGATTATGTCCTCAGTTGACATGCTGAATATCGTAATGATTTTATATGAACAAATTCCACGTTTTGACTAAGTCTAATTGATAGAAATAATGCAAAACAAAATTTCCAGTAATTTATTTGAGTCCATTTATTTTGCAACAGCTACAATATAATCATTACAATGCTAGAGAATTGTTCTAAGTGATAAGCCTTGGCCTCTAAAATGTATAGCCTTAAAGAACCTTGGGGAAAATATCCTGTTTCAATGCTCTATAACATTGCAAAACCAAACAAAGCGTATGATAAATGTCACCATCTCCTTAACCCTTTTAAGTCGAATGAAACTTCCCACTTTTATCAAATGGACCAGTCCGTTTTCGTCTTCAGGGCTGTTAGGTGTTGTGTTTCATTCGTATTTAAATTTTAATACAATATCCTGTAAGCAAACAGTAGAGAACCTGATCAGACATTGCAGTCTGTGGCGTCTGATCTTGGCCTGTGCTATTTGTCTATGTCCCACAAAAAGAACGCTCTTCTTATAGGGGTTAAATACTTTTGTAGTATATGTTACTCACATCAGTTGTATTGTTTCTTCATCGAACTGGATAATGATTGGATATAGAGCAGGTTTAGCCATATGAATAGGCATGGCGTTTGTCATATGTGGGACAGAAACCGTTACGATTAAAACAGTTTTTTGAAATGTAAGGATTAACGTTTGCTTTCATGTTTCATTTCATGATTTCAACCAATATAGTAAATAAAAAAAGCAATTTTAGGAATTTTAGTATAAGTTTTTCCCCCAAATCATAGCTATCAATATAGGTATTGTAGTCAATAGCTGACAAGCTACAATGGCGTGTACTTTGGTGGCTTACACAATAGGTGATGTGGCGCTGTCATTTCATTAAATATTGTATTTAGCAGAAAGTAACATATATAACTGTAATAACAGGTGCCAAAATTAGTTTAAAATCATATTGCTAGTAATTTTCTTTCAAATAAAAGTTAATGTTGATACGTAAGAATAAGAAATAACTGGATATTAACACTATAAGAATTCCTATCATTTAAGGGTAACGTAGTGAATTTGACTATTGCAAGCTAACGCACTTCATTATGTGGCTGATATAATTTGTTTTTTTAAATGTACAGTCTACAAACCTCATTTTGTGGAGGTCGTTTGGTAGCCCATAATCTAATGATGTTATTGCATTTAATAGGAATACATGTGAAAGTAAATAACGTATATAACTGTAATATCATGTTGTAAAATGGTTAAACGCATACTGGCCGTTTGCTGCATTCATTTAATGATTTAAAGGCTATAGTCATGTCCATATAAAATAATTTAGTATAAGTCACAGATACAATACATTGCAGCAGAGAATGTACAGTGAAAATTGTTTAATACACGCATTCCTGAATTGTCATTTCAGGTGGCATGTTTTTTCTTTGATTTGTAACAAATGTAAAACATGACAAGCATACAATAAGAATAATGTTTAAATATGATTAAAAATATGCTATTTTACTTGATAAATTAAGAAATGTGGGAGATTTCATTTCTTTTTGAATTTGGATACATTATATTCAGGTGGGTGGGGTAAATCACCCCTTCCGTTGGACATTTTCACGTCTTATATACCATATATACAAAAGTTTTATGTTGCTTTACTGTTGTATGCCATTCCATACATGTAATGTATAAATTTAAAGGGAAATATGCTGAAAAGGAAGCAATGGTTGAACGTGAGGGGTGTTTTCCTCTCAATTTACCTAAGCCTCATTTAGCGTAGAGTACGTTCAAAGATGACGCCCTACAGCAAAACTGCTACCACAATTTAACTGTACGACGTACCGAGGAGTATTGCAGAAGACCCCAGGATTGCATTTCTGCAGTCAAACCTTTTCTGACAGGTAAGTTGTGCCATGTCAAAAACTAAGGCCTGTACAGAAATCAGCGCCTGGACTATAGGAATTTCAAATTTTGCACGTGGATGCATCTTGGGATGACGAAGTGTCGCGTACCATAATTGGGTCATTGTGACCTTGAACTTGACCTCTGACCTAGTTTTTAGAAGAATCGTGTCCTTAGCATATCTCTTATATTATTTGGAATCTCAAATTTGGTGTGTGGATGCATCTTGGACTGAAGAAATGTCCCATACAATAATTGGGTCACTGTGATCTTGAACTTGACCTCTGGCCTAGTTTCTAGAAACTGCAGAGTCTGGTGCACATCTCCTATATTCATTGAGATAGGAATTCCAACTTTGGTGTGTAAATACATCTTGGGATGACGGGGTGTCCTATACCATTTTTAGGTCAATGTGACCTTGACCTCTGACCTAGTTTTAAGAATTATTGTGTCCCCAGCATATCTCTTATATTCTTTGAGTAAGGAATTCCAAATTTGGTGTGTGGATGCATCTTGGGATAGCGGAGTGTCATGTACCATTTTTGGGTCACTGTGACCTTGACCTCTGACCTAGTTTTAGAATAATCATGTCCATAGCATATCTCTTATATTATTTGAGGTAGGAATCTCAAATTTGGTGTGTGGATGCATCTTGGACTGATGAAGTGTCGCATACCATAATTGGGTCATTGTGATCTTGAACTTGACCTCTGACCTAGTTTTTAGAAACCGCATTTAGTCTGGTACATAACTCCTATATTCTTTGAGATAGGAATTCCAACTTTGGTGTGTAAATACATCTTGGGATGACGGGGTGTCACATACCATTTTTAGGTCAATGTGACCTTGACATCTGACCTAGTTTTAAGAATTATTGTGTCCTGAGCATGTCTCTTATATTCTTTGAGTGAGGAATTCCAAATTTGGTGTGTGGATGCATCTTTGGATAGTGGAGTGTCATGTACCATTTTTGGGTCACTGCGACCTTGACCTCTGACCTAGTTTTAGAATAATCATGTCCAGAGCATATCTCTTATATTATTTGAGGTATGAATCTCAAATTTGTTGTGTGGATGCATCTTGGGAAGTGTTGCTTACCATAATTAAGTCAGTGTGACCTTGAACTTGACCTCTGACCTAGTTTCTAGAAACTGGTGCATATCTCCTATATTCTTTGAGATAGGAATTCCAACTTTGGTATGTAAATGCATCTTGGGATGCCTGAGTGTCACAAACTATTTTTGGGTCACTGTGACCTTGACCTCTGACCTAGTTTTCAAGAATGATTGTGTCAAAAGCATATCTGCTATATTATTTGATGTAGGAATCCCAAATTTGGGGTTGTGATTCCTCTTGGGATGGCGGAGTGGTGCATACCATTTTGAGTCACTTTGACTTTTACATTTACTTCTGGCCTCATTTCTAGGTTTTTCGTGCTATATTACAGCTATCTTTCCTAAAATGTGTCTTATGCTTGACCAATTCCTTTGGGGGCATTCGTCACGTGTTTGTGACATTTCTTGTTTGAATACTGTTGAAGCCTAAGTCATTATTCTAACTTGATATGTTAAACCTAATGAGACAATAGCTATAAATCAGTTTCACAGGTCAAGGCCACCACACCCATATATGGTAAAACGCTTAAAATATCTTATTCTCTGGAACAAAAGGCCAATGGACTTGGGACTTGGTATGTAGCATTGGGGATGTGGTCTGTACCAAGTTTGCACAAATGATGAATCAAGCTTGACCTTGACCTACTTTATGGCAAGGTCAAATTTGATTAATGCATTTATATGATAAAAATCTTGAAATGTTTATTTTTCTATATCTGTTAAAGCCCAAATCATAATACTTTCGAGAAATGTTTAACCTTATGAGACAATGGTTTTATATAAGTACCAAATGTTAAGCTGACCTGTGACCTTTTATCTAATGCCACTCATTTGGACTGCTACATACCTAACTAAACATTGGTTTCTCAGAAATCACTGGGCTGTTTGATGGAGTATTCATTAGATTGTTTTAGGTCACTTGACTAAAATGGCTGCAACCCCCCCATATATGGTAAAATGAGATATGTTTTATTAATATAAGTGGTAGTTGACCTTGACCTATTTTAACATTATTAAAGAGATCAGCTGAGCCACTCATGACCTTCAGGTCCTCTAGTTTATTAGCTCACCTGAGCAGTCTTCGTCCATCTTGCACCGTCCATAAACTTTTTCTTTAAACGACATCTCCTTCTGAACCACTGGTCCAAATTGAAAATAATTTCACATGAATGTTCCTGCTAATGCCCCCTACTACAATTGCATAAATGGTTCTGCTCCACTGAACACAAGGGCCTCCAGAGCTCTAGATAAGAAATATTATAAAAGACATCTCCTGAACAGCTGATCCAAATTCAAAATAATTTTACTGAAATGTTCCTCATGATGCCCCCTACCAAAATTGATCAGAACTTCAGTTGTGATTTAAAGATATTTCTACTTTTAGCTCTGGTAGCCATGTTGGCTACCAGAGCTAAAAGTAGAAATATCTTTAAATCACAACTCTTTAGCCACAGGCCAATACATCATCTACTCATGTTCTAGGATTCAGGTGAACGATCCAGGGCCTTCTTGTTTAAGCATGTCAGAGCATTGTAAAACATATGGATCAATCATACATGTGTTTTCTTTGAGACGTTTCTTTTATGTACCTAAAACATTTGTTTGATATAAAGAAGGAAAAAACCTGATAATAATCATTTTCAAATTATTGTGTTATATACAATTTTTTATGTCTGCCTCACTATAATTCAAACTACTGATTATTCGAAATAATTTACACAATTTAAACTTTATTGTGATTATTCTCTATGATTGTGAATATATTTTCAGTCCAACGAGTTCAAACATAACAGAGCTTTATTTCAACAGAATGCCAAACTATGGACACAAAAGCATGCCAAACAGAAAGCAGTTTTTGTAAGTATTATTACAAAAGGCATTCAGCATACCCCATAGGTTTAGATAAACAGAAGTTTTGAGCGTAAATTTTTTCTTACCTATCAGTTTTAACATATTGTTTGGGTACTTAAAAGAACTGTCTCATTGAGACGTTTCTTTTGAGTACCAACAACATATGTTTTTAATTAGAAATACGATTTTTTAACATTAGTTTCAACATATGCTTTGGGTGCTCAAAAGAACCGTCTCATCGAGAGGGTTCTTTTGAGTATCCGCAGCATAAGTTTTGATTGAGAACTAAGAAAATAATTTTTAATTATACACTCTTATCTAGAGATCTACATGAATGGTTTAACAGATAAAACGAACCTTAACATTATCATGTAGTTGTCTGTTTCCCTAATTGCTATATAGAGGATCTTACGTGAGTGTTCATGTATTATTGAATTTATTAAACATGTTGAGGAAAAGAGATAAAATGCAAGTTTTGTCACTTTTTTGCAACAAGTTTGATATACTCAATAATACAGCAACATGAGTGTTAGATTCTATTTTAATATCATATTAATATGGTATTAACATTACTTTGAAATGACATTTTTGTTGAAAATGTGAAGACTTTATCATCATGTATGCAACCTTGTTATGGCTATCATTATATAACGTTACTAAATATGTTAGCCACTGATTTTAATGCATGGAGGATCTTACATGAGTACTCATCCCTTTATTGAATATATTAAACATGTTGGGGGAAAAAGTGATAAAATGCGGGGCTTGCTGACCTGTGACCGCTATCTATACAAGGGACCATCCTGACTTAACTGTGTCAAACATTCTAGAAAATTCCTTTTGTCTTAAAAGGGTAAATGTTTCACAAAAAAGTAAGGGCCAGGGGCCAATTCTATTAGTTATTTCCCTTTGTTATTCTAAATGGCATTTTATATAGGGTTAATGCTTAATCTATGATAGTGCATACACAGGTTGATTAACTCCTACCACAGCTTTTGATAGAGCAATTTGATACTTTGCCTTCACAATGTAGACAGATTGAACATATACGTAAAGGTGTTTGGTTCAGAAAAAATAATTTTTAATAAAATGACAGCTATGAGAACTTAGAAATTTTCCCATGGCTTTTTATATAGGGTTTATGCTTATGCTATGATAGTGCCTTCATGGGCCGATAAACTCCTACAACAGCTTTTGAGGGAGCAATTTGATACTTTGCCTTTACAATGTAGACACATTCGACATATGCATGAAGGAGTTTTGTTCAAAAACTCTTATTTAACAAAATGACACCAATGGGAACTTGAGACAATTTTTTCTCTAATATGGCTTTTGTATATGCATAGATAGTGTCCACATGGGCTGATCAATAGACCCCTTTCCCATTATCGGATTTTACCTGTATCATGTGATATCGGCTGACCAGTCCAACAATTGGACTACTTCCGGTATATGAAGCTGTAATGACTTACTACTTATTTTGCATGCATTTCACTTATATTCATGACGGTTAAAGCACCAAACAAAAGGAAAATGGCAAATATTTGTACCACAATTACATATGATGACACAAAGAGTTAATTTTATTTCAAATTTATCTAATTTACGCTGAAGGAAACCTTGCAATTAAGACTTATTCAAGTTGTACGTGTACCAGCATATATTTCCACAATAATTTCCGCTGCTGTTGACGAAGGTCCTGATGAGATGACGTGTTTCCCTGTGGGTCTACACTATTTATTAACTTTCCCACCTAGAATGTCCAAAATAACACAGAAATCGGTGTGTCTTTAAGCGAACTTTTCCGAGAAAGGATGTCGATCTATCCGGTGATATATCCAATATATGCGGACTTTTCCAAAATGAGAGAATTTATGGATAGTGTAGACCTGCGGGGAAACATATCTCTCCAAGGCCTTCATCAGCAACAGAAATAGTAGGGAACTGTCTGCCTGTTTCACTAACGTCTCATTCTAGCCAAAAGTCATCTGAGTAAAAGTAATAATTTGGACATGTTCGCGCTAAAAGCAAATGTAATATTTATCGCGAAGCAAGTCTGTACGCTGTTCTTACTTTTAAGAAGTTGCAGCAATAGAGTAAACCCTCCACGGCTCGAACCCTGGTACATTGAAGCATCCGCATATGTCGAATAGAATATATGACACATTGGATTCCGAATAAAGGGTATTTTCTTAATGTGCAATGTTTTGCGGGTACTCAAAAGAACCGTCTCAACAAAACGCTTCTTTTTGTGTATTCAAACGCATATTTTTGTAAGACTTGAGCCGAGTGTAAAATTAGAGGAGATTATTAACTTTTTGATTCAATATTCTTTGCAACCAAACTCCTTTTAGCTCGAACTACTGAAAGCTCACTGTGAAATGTCTGAAACCCGCGCGCACTTCGAGTTGAAAAGAGTTGAATATTTAATTGGGTCCCTTTTTGTAGAGAACCAGTTACGTAAAGGCATAGGTTTTGAAATTTGGGACCGCATATGCGCCCAAAACTGAATGTTGGGTTAACTCATATCCCTCCTTGGTAAATTGTTATTGCATTTGTAAACGTATGAACGTCGAATGTTAATAGAAACTTTTAAAACGTGTTTCTACAATATCTGTTTACAGAGCTTCACGTTGTAAGTCATTTGAGAACATTTACAGATCTTAATTATTAAGTTACTTGAAGAATTTTCTGGTAGAATTCCTATAGATGTCTAATTTCATCTAAATGTTTCAATGAAACAGTCGTATGTATTCATTTTACTATTTCTGGGCCACTGAATGTACGCACCAAACATTCCAATCCATTGTAGTCTAGCTATTTTAGAACTTAAGAACGGAATTGCTACTTTTTTTTGCTCGAAAAAAGATAAATTTATATTTTCATATACATGTTATAAGTCTTCCGTATTTTTTTTATCTTTTTTTAACTCCACATGTAATAAGTGTAAAGTATACTTTTAGTCAGGAAAAAAATCAGAAAAAGACGCTTATTTAAGAAGGTACAGGCATTTTGTGAAGAAAAGGTTTTGAGATACCTATTAGGGGTATTTTGGTATGCTGAATCCAAAAACCAATGTTGGCAAGCTGAAAAATGGCGTCTTCACTACCTAATTTGCATATTTCCAAGATGGCCGCCAAATTGAAGAAAAATCCATAAAAATATGTAGAGTAATGTGTTAAGGATGCAAAACTGATTCAAATCAATCCAAAAACATCTCCTCCTTATTGGGGGTCTTCACTGACATCAATTTATGCAATTAGAATTAAAAATATGACCAAGAGGTAATCAGGGGAGACAACTTAAGCAAAAAATCTTGCATCCGACTAAGTAAGATTTTTTTCATGATAGTCCATGCATATTATATGGCCCAAATATGTCAGGATTAACTTCATTAAAATGAGAACTTTAAACAAAATGCATAACAATGAAATCTCTATTGTTTGCAGGAAAGTATGGGAATTTAAACAACATTCTGTAAGTTTCAGCTTAGGGAGGGGGTAAATGCGATTTTAAGCAAAGTAGGCTTGTACCTACAAACTGACTCGTACCTCATCATTTACTCACCCTACACTATTAAACTTGCTAGCAAATTAAAGCTTAGATATAGTACTTTCATCTGATGGAATGGTCTGATATGCAGATTAATTATCTAAATTGCATATTCATCAATACTAATGAAAATTTCAGAAAATAAGTGGAAATTATAAAAAGCAAATATGTATTGAATTCTGCCCCAATCTGTCCTTGTTGCATGCTATTATATCATCAGTGATACACTTTGACAAGTCCATTCATCCAATAGTCAAATATAAAATTATCTCATTTGCATATTCATGAATATTTATGAAACTAAAAATAGAAGTAAGATCATGGAATATTTTTCCCCCTCCCCCCACACACACCTTGGGACGGGGAGGGGGCTTATTAGACTTACCTTGCACACATGGACAATTACTCATGGGTGTGAAATTGTTCAGTGGATCCAGTAAATACCAAAAATTCTTATTGTCTCCAAAAATAAACCTGTTTGGATTATATAAAACTGCATGGTGTCCAGGGCAACCCATGGGACACTGTAGCTGGGTCATTTGCGAGCAGATCCAAGATCAACAATTGCATACCGCACATTCTTTCATGGATTTTTTCTCACTTCCACTAATTCAAGAAAAGTAAGCTGTCAGTTACTAGCAAAACAAATGGTCGCAAAATAGCAAAGAATAACATCACTCATGGAGTCTTGGAGTCATGGAGTCATGGCTCTTCCTCGCGGTGCCAAGGGTTTGTCTGCGGTTTGTGATTGTGGTATTTCCTGATCATACTCACTTACTTTTTTTTTCATAGAACAATTTACCCTCCCCCCATAATGTGAAGATCCACAATATGATTCTAAAGGAAGTGGGTGTACCTACAAAATGATTTGTATCCTAACTATTCTAGACTACCAAACTTGTAACAAATGAAAGTGAGACTTTACACTTTAACCCAATAGTATGATGTGCAAATTATCTAATTTGCATATTCATGAATATTAATGTAAACATTAGAAATAAGAGATAAATGTTAGAAGATTTAAAGGGGTGCACATACGACATAGCCCATATGTCAGCTGCTAATTAATCTTGACTTCCAAAATTGGTACCAAATGAAAGGTGAGTCATAGTACTATAACACAATAGTCTGATTTACAAATATAATTTACATATTTGTGAATATTAATGAAAACATTTAACAAAGAAAGAAAATTGTCGAAAAATCAAAATGGGTCTATCTACAAAATTACCCATATCTCATCTGCTAATTGTCTTAGACTAACAAGCTTGGTACCAAAGAAATGCTAAGACATAGCAAATTTTATGCCATGATCGGATATGCAAATTATTTTATGATTATATTCTTGAATATTAGTTTAAATGTTAGAAATGAGAGAAAAAAGGTAATAAAATTAAGGAGGTGTACCTACAAAATATCTCATATCGTAGCTGCTAATATTCTTAGACTGCCACACTTGGTACCAACTAAACGCTAAGACATTTTACTATACTCAATATTCATTATGTGAAATTATCTATTTTTTTTTCAAATTTAATAAATATTAATATAAACATTAGAAATGAGAGAAAAAAAAACGTAGAAAAAAAAGTGGGGGTCTACTTCTAAAATTACACCTATCTCATCTTTTATTTGTTCTAGACAATAAATCTTAGTATCATATTAAGGCTTAGACATATTATTGTATTCCAATGGTCAGATATACAATCATTTAACAAACATATTCATGAATATTGATGAAATCTATAGAAAACTAAAGAAAATTGAAAGCGAATCAATAAGGTTGTATCTTCAAAATTACTCATTAATAAACAAATTAAATAACTTACGTATCAAAAAACACAATTAAAGAACTTTTCTGGACTTTAATCTGGGAACGAGTTTAGAAAGTAAGTGAGTTTGAAATCTAGGATAAATAGCAGCTAAGATATGAGTAATTTTGCATGTACATTCTATTAACTGTTCTCCAATTTTGCTCACTTTTAATATTTAATTAATATTCATAAATACAATGTTAAGATAATTTGCATATTGGACCATTATGTAAACATGCTATGTATTAGCATTAAATTGGTACTGAGGCTGATAGTATAGGATAGTAAGCAGCTGAAATGTAGATACATTCACTTGTACACCCCTTAATTTTTTACGATTTTTCTCTTATTTCTAATGTTTTCATTAATATTCGTGAATATGCAAATTTGATAATAATTTGCATATCTGAACATTGGATAAAAGTCCTATGTCGCAATATTCAGTTGGTACCAAGTTTGGATGAGTTGCTGCTGAGATATGAGTACTTTTGTAGGGACATCCCCATTCTTTAGAAGCGTATTATGCGTTTCCACGGAAACCATGCAATTTCACATAGCTCAAATGAGTTTATTCTTAAGGACAATATTTTTCCACATTTAGGTGGTCTCACAAAACAAATTGACACACATTAGAAGTTTTCCTGATGGTACAAGGTTGGTCCAATTAGCCCCTAGGGTACTAAGGAATGTGCATGATGTGACTTTTTATAGAAACAAAATGTACCATATATTTCGGCATGGACATTATGACATATTTATTTTGAAACAAAACAACTTCTTGATTATCAAAGTTTCAATCTTATTTATAACTTAAAAAGCTGGTAAACTGTCCAAATCGTGCTATGAATAAAACTAACATTTAGATAGCAGGATACTGAATAAGGCAAGTTTATATATGATTTTATAGACTAATTGGACATTTATTACCATGAATACAGTAATATCCTGGAATAATTATGTAAATTGCCACCAAATACCATGTACTCTAATGGTAAAACAATCTTAGGACATAATACAAATGATTTTTTATAACAAAAACATTGTCAAAAAATAAAACATTTCAGTAATATGTCAAATTCCATGATTTTTGGCGGCCATTTTGAAAATATGCAAATTAGGTCATTAAGACGTCATTTCACAGCTTGCCAACATTGGTTTTCGGATTCAGCATGCCAAATTACCCCTAATTAAGGTGTCAAACCCTTTTCTTCACAAAATGCCTGTACTTGTTAACTTTTCTGATATTTTTTCCTGACTATTTGGTTTCGAACTATTATAAAAATCGGCACAGATTAATGCACATGTATTTGAAATACATGCCAATGAATAAAACAAACGAAACTGTTTTACTATCTATAACTCAGAGGAGCCTGGGCAAATACACAGTCTCACCAGGCCACATCACAGAAATGCGGTAGACTGAGACTCAGACAAAAATGAAGACTTCTAGTCTCACCAGATACGATCATGCCTGCCACCAGATAGGCGTGCATATTCGCGCATGCATGTTAAATATATTGACTGAGCATATGCGATAAATGATGAAATCTCATCATTCATAGATCCATTATTAATACGGATGCGCAGACTCTATATACAGAGAGCGCACAGACTCGCGAGAGTCTTCGCTGCTCGCACACACCAGGGTCTTTCTAGTACACACACACACACACACACACACACACACACACACACTATGGATGTAGATGAAGACTCAGCCTCAAGCCCCGCTGGATAAGTTTGTGTGGGCATTTTAAAGGCTTTTACATATATGTGATAAGTAGACGTCTAGCTGGGCTTCTTATCAACTTCAAAGAGCGTGCCGAAGATCTAAAGACACGTGTGCAAGATTTTATTGTTTTCAAAGGACCCCCGGGCACTCATTGAAGAACCGGATGCAATTTGGGCCAGCACAAAATAAAATGTATCTTATCATGGAGTGGACAGTGTATTAATGTAACCATAAATGACCATAGTGACACGCAGTCTTGTCAGACTCTTCAATTAATAATTGCCGTTTTTTTATTTCTTCAAAAATTTAACCGAGATCAACATTCAGGAATAATTATGTTGCTTTATATACCGGAAGTAGTCCAATTGCTGGACTGGCCAGCCGATGTCACGTGATGCAGGTAAAAATCGATAATGGGAAACTCCTCTATTTCTACCACAGCTTTTGCTGAATTAATCCAATACTTTACCTACACAATGTATACATATTGAAGATATGCATGAAGAAGTTTGGTTCAAAAACTAAAATTTTGACGAAATGACAGCTATGAGTACTTAAAAGTTTTCCCCCAAATATGGCTTTGTATATGCATACATGTAGATAGTGCCTTTAAGGCTGATCAACTCCTACCACAGCTTTTGATGAATGAATTCAGTACTTCACTTACACAATGTAGATATATTGAAGATATGCATGAAGGAGTTTGGTGCAAAAGTTATAATTTTACACAAAATGACAGCTATGAGAATTTTTCCTTAATATGGCTGTTACACATGCATTGACAATGCCTTTTAGGCTGATCAACTCCTGCCACAGCTTTTGATGAATTAATCCAATACTTTATCTACATAGTATAGACATACTGAGCATATGCATTGAAGGAGTTGGTGCAAAAAGCAATGTTCTTTTACAAAATAACAGCAATGAGAAGTTAGATATTTTTCCCATATAAGCTTCGATATATGTTTAAAGAACTTTCAGGTGTGTTATTTTCTGTGCATTTAATCTTAACAAATATTGCAGATTGTTGTCTTTAAAGATCATTTGAACTGATTCTACTGAAACCAAGTTTTCAAAACTAAGGTCTGCTGGTTGGAACCATAACTTGCAAAGAAAACGAGTTTTTATATCACTGACCCTTACTTTGTGGGGGTATCTAATAAGCATTGCTTATTGACTTTTTTTTCATTTTTTTTTCAGAAGCAAGATACAGATTCTGAGAATGAAAGTAGCAGTGCTTCAGTTGAATCTAAAGTCAGTAGTGATGGCAATAGAGGAACTAAAAGATCACATCCAATGATAGACAGTACAAATAAACAACTGAAACCCTCTTGAGGATATCTCTTTACCAATAAGATCAGAACTCCAGATATTTAGATTAAAAGTAGCAGTGCTTCAGTTGAATCTAAAGTCAGTAGTGATGGCAATAGAGGAACTAAAAGATCACAGCCAATGATAGACAGTACAAATAAACAACTGAAACCCTCTTGAGGATATCTCTTTACCAATAAGATCAGAACTCCAGATATTTAGATTAAAAGTAGCAGTGCTTCAGTTGAATCTAAAGTCAGTGATGGCAATAGAGGAACTAAAAGATCACATCCAATGATAGACAGTACAAATAAACAACTGAAACCCTCTTGAGGATATCTCTTTACCAATAAGATCAGAACTCCAGATATTTAGATTAAAAGTAGCAGTGCTTCAGTTGAATCTAAAGTCAGTGAAGGCAATAGAGGAACTAAAAGATCACATCCAATGATAGACAGTACAAATAAACAACTGAAACCCTCTTGAGGATATCTCTTTACCAATAAGATCAGAACTCCAGATATTTAGATTAAAAGTAGCAGTGCTTCAGTTGAATCTAAAGTCAGTGATGGCAATAGAGGAACTAAAAGATCACATCCAATGATAGACAGTACAAATAAACAACTGAAACCCTCTTGAGGATATCTCTTTACCAATAAGATCAGAACTCCAGATATTTAGATTAAAAGTAGCAGTGCTTCAGTTGAATCTAAAGTCAGTGATGGTGAAAGAGGAACTAAAAGATCCCAGCCAATGATAGACAGTACAAATAAACAACTGAAACCCTCTTGAGATTAAGACTTTACACCCATTCCATACTGAATATTTATGTACTTCACTCCTCCCCAATTTGTGTCCAGTCAACTTTTTGCACGCTGGGACATCTTTCATGATTGTTTTCTGTCATCTGCAGATGTTTTTTTTTCTTCAAAATATCTCAGGGATATCATCTGTGTGTCTTACAATTTGAAGCTAAATAAGACCAGACATTATGTCAGGCCTGATCTGGGTGCAAACTTTGCAAAGGTTATCACTAGAAGACACTGACAGGCAAAGACTGTAAATTCGGAAATTATCGAGATGGTTTTATTTTCGCAAAACTTCGCATATTTTGTGAAATTAAAATCCTCGCGAAATGCCCAAATCACTCTATCGTTTACTGATATATGTAAACCATGCACTATTGGTGAATTTTTGGCATGACAAATATTTAACACTATGCGCGAAAATAAAATTCACGCGAAAATTTCCGGATTTACATTACAAGCATAGTGAAAAACGATGTAGATTCTGATCTGGATCTACACTTGTATATCAGGTTTTACATGTTTAGGGCTATTGTGTCAACTGTATTACCCAGAGAAGGGATGGAAATTTAAGTAAAAAAAGGGAAACTACACTGGACAACTGTTGATGCTTTGAGTGCAATAATATGGAGCAATAAGAACAACTTTGAAAATCAAAAATATCCAGCTACTTTAGAAACAGAGCAACATTAAATAAGAATTATGAGGAAATTATCGGGAGTAGTTTTTCACATTCAAGAGAGGATACAGTCATGTTGATTTTGACAGTGCAAGTCCATATGCCCTAGCTGATAATAGTTTGGTAGGTATCAGGGCTCAAAAATAGCACTCGTCTGCTAGTATTTTCGAGTGCCTCAGGCTGCAGGGCAAGTGAAAATTTTGATATTTCTAGTGAGAATTAAATTTTTTACCATATATGCTAATTATTTTTGTGATGCAGGGCAAGTGCCTATTTTAAGATAGTTCGAGGCCTGTGTATCACAATGTCTTGCGAAGGCTCTGTCTAGCCAGCACAAATGTGCAAACTCACCAGAACTTTCCTGCTTGCATACACCATGAATGATTATAGATGAAGACACCTCCCAAAATTAGGGCTATAGCTCCACGGGGTATGCATGGATGAAAGTTTTTCAGGATTATTCCTGAATTCAGCATTTTGAGGCTGAATTTCCATAGAAAGTCAGCCTCAAAATGCTGAAATAGGCAGATTTAAAAAAAAATAGCTTCTCTGGTTTATTTTTAGTTCATATGTGGGCAATTGACTGTTTAAACTTGAAATTGTTAACACTTTGTTGGCATACAGCAAGTTTTAAGATTTGAATTTTGAAAGTTCAGGATTTTTGAAATTTTGAATTTTCACTCATGGGTATGTCAGAATGGATGTTTTAAAAAGGAGGCTTTTGCACATATGCAATTAGTACCAAAATCTTATGTGCTGGCTCATATTATCTGCTATATGGTGGAGTTTTGTTAGATCTAGACTTTGAGGATTGAAAAACCTCTTATAGTTCTATGGGTAAAAGTTTTCAGGATTGAATCTGAATTCAGGATTTTGAGGCTGACTTTCCATAGAAAGTCAGCCTCAAAATCTGAATTAGGCTGATTATGATAGCTTCTGTGGATTATGTTTTGATTATCTAGGGACATTTGAGCATTTAAACTTGTAATTATTCATTTGTTAAATGTATACTGCAAGTTAAAAGAGTGGAATTTCTAAAGTTCAGGGTTTTATAAATGTTGAACTTTCACCCATGCAGCTGAATTTTGTAGTTTTTGCATTACTGAATCATCATGACTACCTACCTGTTTATGGCAAATGAGTGTATGAACTTTTACAAATGATGACATCATATATCATCACAAAGATAAAACTTGTATAAATGATGACATCATATATCATCACAAATATAAAACTTGTATAAATGATGTCATCATATATCATTACAAAGGATATGTTTGTATGAATGATGTAATTATATATCATTACAGAGTACAAGTGTATAATCTTGTATAAATGATGTCATCATATATCATCACAAAGTATAAACTCGTATAAATGATGTCATCATATATCATTACAAATAATAAACTTGTATAAATGATGCCATCTAATATCATCCCAAAGGATAAACTTATATAAATGATGTCATCATATATCATCACAAATATTAAACTTGTATAACTAAGATAAATCTTTACCATCATTAATGTTAAATATGTTTATCATATGACGCTGCGTATGAGAGTGAAATAACGCCATTCAATGAAATCGATAAAACAGATTTTTCGGGAAACATTATGAAGTCCATAACAGCTTTGGGTACATAATGACAAAATTGTAAAGGTTTCATGGCAGAAATGAGATTTAAACGTAATCTTAACGTCATATGATAAATAGAATCAAACATTTGTGCCCTTGTATTATTGAATTTATTACGCTCATTGTAGAAAGAGATAAAATGCTTGGCAAGCCTCACATTTTATCTCTTTTCCCCAACTTTCTTAATAAATTTAAGAAAACATGAGCACTCATGTAGGATCCTCTATATAAACAAGGTTATTTATCCTCTGAAAGGACGAACTTATTTTATAAGGGGCTAAGCAAAGGCACTGATGCCATATGCCATTAACAACAAGTGTTAAAATCTGGTTACCCTTGAGAACAACCCTCTAGACACTTTAAAACAGGACTTTAGTTAAGAGTGTGAAAAGAAAAAACTAATTTTCTTATTTCTCAGCCAAAACATATGCTGTGGGTACTCAAAAGAACCGTCTCAATGAGACGGTTCTTTTGAGCACCCAAAACATATGTGAAAAGTGATGGGTAAGAAAATATTCATAGAGTAAATGAAAAGTTACCAGTATCGAAATTTCGTTATTTTGGAAAATAATCAAAGGTCAGTCAAAAATAACTGAGAGTTGATACATATCTCTTACGTAAGCTAATGTACGCTAGTCAAATTTGGCACATGCATGCAATGAACTGTCCTACATCAGAAAATGCAAGATACGAGATCATGCAAAGTATAGATTGTTGTTGCTAAGCAACCGAAGAATGTGAAAAAACGTCCTGCGTTCACGCTGGAATAAAGCGTTGCCATAGAAACACTATACAAGATTTAAGTTACATCAACTTGTGCATTTGTTGCAAATAAAGTGTTTGAATGTATTTTGTTAAATGCAACAACTGAGATTGAGGCATTGAAATTTTATTACATAAATAAAAGGAAAATAAATTTTCGGAAAATTTCACCCCAAAATACCCACCAGTAACGGTTCATTCTAGAGCAATATTATCAACTATGTATCATATCATATGACCATTTCATTGTATTTAGTAATTGGTTTTAATATCTGAATGCATGTCTTGAATATTCCCAGGAATAAATGGTTGCCATAGCAACAAAATCTGGTGTTTTTGTTAAAAATGGAATTTCCATCGATTTTGGTTGCTAGGCAACGAACATCACATGTATCGTATTTGCCTTCTATTTCACTTCTTCAAAATGTTGCTAACACATTGTTTGATACATTTGGCGAGATAAAAGCTCCGTTATTATACTGTTTTATATTTGAAATGATTTTAAGTTCATGGCTGCTTAGTCAAAAGCGTCGTCAGCGCGAACGCACATCGCTGAGAGACGGTCTTCGGTTGCCTAGTAACAACACATTGAAGATTTTAAGACGTCAACCTCTATAGGCAATGAAGCCTGAAGGTCCATTCTATATGTGTATTAAGTTTCAGTCAAAAGTGCCTACCCAGTAAAAAAGATACTAACAAACTCTCAGTTATTTTTGACAGACCCACTTATAATACAGCTCTTTGGCTACTGTTACATTCATGTTTCTCGTCAATGACAAGCTGGTTTGGAGATATAAAATAGTTACACGAGCCCTGGAACTATGGAGCATGTGATGCACGTGCATTTTATGTATTTTGCAGTTTTTAAGAATTTGAAATCATCATTTTCAGTAGACAACATGCCAGGACATGCCCTAGACATTTTCATTGAAAACGCCACCAAAATGGTTTAGATTATACCATTAAACGCTAAAAATGAGGATCAAACTTTAAGGTAGCACCTAAATGTTGCATTTTCCTATACAATGCAACGGAAACTACAAGGTCCATCAAGGAATGATTATTATGCATTCGGGTGTGATGGATACCGTTTTCCATATTGGTGATGCATGGGACTCTATGCCATAAAATTGAGCGTTGAAGTATCCGCCGTTCTTCGTTCGGAATGGACTTAATATTGTCCTATGTTAACTTGTATGTGCTTTACCGGTAACTTTTCAATGACGTTGAGTATATTTACAATTTTACGTTCAAAAGTTTTGTTTATCTAAAACTGTGTTAAAATGATATACCATTTAATGCAGATGCCCAGACTGGTTAGCCTCTGATTTTTTGGGTACAACGAAAAAGGAATGGCTTTGCTGCTGATGCAGCTCTTTCTTGCCAATAGTTTTTGTGCTGAAACTATTGGCTTTTTATGTCTGCTGCATATATTCATGGTTGAAAGTTTTCAGGATTATTCCTGAATTCAGGATTTCAAGGCTGACTTTCCATAGAAAGCCAGCCTCAAAATGCTGAATTAGGGGGATTATAATAGGTTTTCCTATTTAAATACAGTTTGTCTAAAGACAATTGACCATTAAAATTGAAATTGTGAATATTTATTGGGCATACTGCAAGTGTTAAGATTGGAGTTTCCAAAGTTCAGGATTCTGGAAATTTTGAAATTTCACCCAGGTATATTTAAGTTTATGCAGATTAGATTTTATCTTGGAGACAAACACTATGAACCCTGATCAGGCTATTCCCAAGAGGCTGTTGAGCAGTTTGATCTGGGTCCATATTTCTTGCAATATTGGCTACCAAGAGAGAGGAGCTAACAAATATCTTGACTGTCAATATTTTTGACTACTAGATGGGAAGAAACCTGTTTTTTTACTTTCTTCAAAGTAAGAAATGAGTTATTCACCTTTGATTACAACTGATTCTGTACAGTCACTTTAGAATTGCGCAAAGGAGTTTTAACAATGATTTTCATGTATTGGTGGCTTTAATTTCATATAGTCATTTTTTTATTTAAACAAATTAAGAAAGATATTTGAAGCACATCATTCTTGCAAAGTATGCTAAGGCCAAATAAAAAAAGAAATGTGTTTTGGGTAACAGGTCTAAATAATTTAGGAAGGGTAGGCACACATTTTTTTTCTGGAAAAAAATATAATTTTATGCATTTTGAAAGGCAAAATATAATTTTATGCATTCAAAATGCATAAAATTATATTTTTCTTCCAGAAACCTTAAAAATTTTAGTTTTCACCAGTAAATTTAGGTAGGGTTAGGTTACCCTAAAAACAGGTGTTTTTATCCCCCGACTAAGTCGGAGGGATATAGTTTTGGCGTCGTCCGTGCGTCCGTCCATTCCATCCATATCTCAGTACCTATTGGTCAGATTTGATTCATTCTTGGTACAAATGATAAGTACCATAGACTTTCGATATCCTATAAGTTTGGTCAAAATCGACCGCTTAACACTTGAGTTATTGCCCTTGTTTTAGTATAAGCAATTTTAAGGCCAAACCTATTTTAGCTTTTTTGTGTGATGATCTTCACATTTCATCAAAGCTATTATATTTAACAACTTCTCACTATTAGACCATGATTGCCAAGTGCCTGTAGATAAGCATGGCAGTGTCAAAGTTTTACCCCACCCCCTTTGACCCCACCTAAGGGGTCAAAGGTCAAATATTTAAATTTCGCAATAACTAAGGCAATTGTTAATGTTTTTTGCTGAAATTTTGCATACAGGCAGAGCAGCAATAGATATGAAACTTATCAAACGGGATTTCAGTTTGAAGGCCTGTGTCCGAGCCTGTTGGGTGGACTTAGGGGGTGGGGCCGAGGTCAAATTTAAACTTTTTCAGAATATGGTCATGTTGCATATCAAATTAAAGCTGACGACTCTGGCAGCAACATGGTAGCAACTATTTTGCCCACAGACACACCCTCGACCCAGGGGTTGGGGTCAAAGTGTATATTTTTCTGAAAGTAGTCATGTTGCATATCAAATT
Source organism: Loripinus fragilis (assembly GCA_964019695.1). Classification (NCBI taxonomy): domain Eukaryota; kingdom Metazoa; phylum Mollusca; class Bivalvia; order Lucinida; family Lucinidae; genus Loripinus; species Loripinus fragilis. The sequence continues at coordinate 82,639,211 of OZ026527.1, read as the reverse complement.
AAAGCTGACGACACTGGCAGCAACATAGTAGCAAATATTTTGCCCACAGACACACCCTCGACCCAGGAGGTGGGGTCAAAAGGTTAAACTATATCTTTTTCTGAAAGTAGTCATGTTGCATATCAAATTAAAGGGAATTGAGCACAGAGCACCATGAAAGCAAACATGCTGTCATTACATACACCAACAACCCCTGGGGTGGGGTCTAAAGGTCATTTTATTTTAATTTCTAAAAGTGGTCATGTTGCATATCAAATTAAAGTGGAAGAAGTGTAGACCTACATGCAAGGTAACACTTTGAATTTACACACACCCTTGACCTCTGGGGTTGGGTTTAAAGGTCAGATATTAAAATTGTGCAGATGTATGTATATATTTTTTTTATTAAACTAAGCACTAAAACATACTTGACAGATGTTTGTTATGATCTGAATAATACTGAAGGTGAACTAAGGGTTAGATAAATAGGATTTATGTTTTGTGATACACATGTTTCTCTCAACTAACCCTTCGTCGGGGGATATAAATTCGTCGAATTTGTCTTGTTTCATTTGACCTAGGCAGCAAACAAATGAACCAGCACATGTGATTTTGTTTCTTATGGCATTGTCGAGCTACATAGACACAGACAAGCCTGGGCAAATGTGCAGTCTCACCTGAGTCTTCGCTGTTCGCAAACACAGTATAAAGGTAGATGTACACTCAGGCTAAATTTTAGGCCTCTCTCACTGCTGGATAGGTTAACATAGATGTAAATTGCAGGCTGTGCACATATGCAATAAGTTCATGGTTGAAAGTTCAAAATTTCCAAAATCCTGAACTTTCAAAATTTCAGTCTTAAAACTTGCAGTCAGCCCAATAAATATTCACAATTTCAAGTTTAAATGGTCAAATGTCCTTAGACAGACAGAAAATAGTTCAGAGAAGCTATTATGATCTCCCTAATTCAGCATTTTGAGGCTGACTTCCTGTGGAAAGTTAGCCTCAAAATCCTGAAAACTTTCACCCATATAAGTTTGAAAATCTGAGCATGCTTGTCTGAACCTTTGCTGCATGTTTCAGATGTACAGTAAAACCTCGAAAATTCGAACTCAGATTTTTCAAAATTTACCCGCTAATTTGAAATAAATTTTTGACATAATGGACTTGGAGAATAGGACCTATTTATCATATGACGTCGCGTCTGGGAGTGAAATAACGCCATGCAATAAAATCGATAAACCACTAGTGGTTTATAGATTTTCGGGAAACGTTATGACGTCCATAACAACGTTGCGTAAATAACGTTTATACTGCAGAAATTAGATTTTAAAGTTATCTTAATGATCATATGATAAATAGAATCTAACATTCGTGCTCTTGTTTTATTTCGCATTTTATCTCTTTTCCTCAACTCGTTTAATAAATTCAATAAAACATGAGCACTCATGTAAGATCCTCTATTTATGTTATGGACTATTTCAAAAACTATCTATAAAAAAAACACATGTTTTGTGTGCGTAAATGAAACGTCTTCCTGAGACGTTTCTTTACTCATTCAAAACATGTTTGATAGAAAAAAAAGATAACCATTTTTTGGGGGGTTATACCTCTCTAAAACTCAAACTTTCAACCTCCCTAAAATTCAAACTTTCGATAATTTGAAATAAAATGCCTAGTCTCTAGAACTTCAAATATTTGAGATTCTACTGTATATTGACTGTTATTTGTAAAATTAAATGTTCTCAGTGGTGCTATAGTTGTGTTGCCTCTTTATCATAATAAATGGGTTCAATGTGAGAAAACCTGTCTTCGGGGGATTGCGAATAACAAAGGCGAAGACCAGTCTGATCATCTGCGCCGTCGGATCAGCTCCCATGTTATTAGCATTTTGGAAAGTACCATATCCAAACTTGCTACCAATTTTCATAATGCTGCATTTCATCAGGGTCTACACTGTTTGTAAAGGTAAAAAAGATCTTCAGACAAAAGAATACAATATTTTTTGAAAATTATAACCTGACACCCCTAGATATTAACAATGGACGATTCCAAGTTTATTGTACCAAAACAGTAGGGAGAATCCCCTAGTATACCAAGGGTAGTTTATTATTCACTCTTCTCCAATTTTTACCCAATTTTCTTCCAGGCTTCCAGTTAATAATATGAATTTACAAGGCTTAGTACAGTGAAAAACTGTGTGTATCCTGATCAGATTGCTTCGCAAGAAAATAGCTGATCAGGTTTTACAATGTTTTCAATAAATGGTAAGTTCATTTTCTGCAGGACAGAGGGTAAAAAATTAGTTACAAATTGTTGTGGTAGTTATATTGGTTTGTTACAATCTGCAGGATACAATCGTATAGGTTGTACAATATAAAAAGCATGTGCAAAAGAGCAAGTTTCGTGTTTTGTGCATTTCATGGGTTTTGTAACTTTTATGTTTAGGTGCATTTGCTTTTAGTGCAAGCGGTATTAAGATGCATGCACTTAAGAATGATGGATTTTGTCATGCTGCTTTTTCCCTCATAAAATGTGGTTTGTAGTAGGCGAACAGATTTTAATTGGAAAGTTAAAGCTACACATAACTCCATTTCTGGCCCATAATTGCCAAGAATGGTGATTAAAATTCTTTATTGGATATCTCCAACAGCCTTACTGAGGTGGAAACGTGAAAAAGTGCGCTTTGAGCATGGATGCCCAAATCAGCAAGCATATCCAAAATTCGGTGTTAGTTTGGCGGATTAATCTCCTTGAAAATGAGTGCCTTTAAATTGCATGACTCAATGAAAGTAAGTCTCTAAGGTTGACTTTTGACAGCAAAGGGGGAATCGGTCAGTCAATTACATCAATTTGCATGCGCCGATACAGAAAGTTTTATCAGAGAATTCCAACTTTTTTTTAAATTAATGTGGGGAAAGAGGATCCCAATACCACTTTTAGCAGGCCGTCATCGGTGGCTTGGTAGCTTTGTGATTTTTCAGGGGTCCGGACCAATATTGCTAAAAACCATATTTTTGTGATTTTTCAGACCCCCTGTCCCCCTCTGGATCCGCGCATGATTTGTTTTAAGATGAAAACTTATTCAGACTCCTCACTGAATTCCCTTATATTTTGATCTTCTCTGCTTTAAACTAAATCAACCATAGCCCCTGGTACGCCAAATTCCAGGGGTTAGGGGTCAAAAGCTATCAAAATGGGTACATAATGAGCCCCTTTTCAGACAAAGTTTGATGAAATATATGCCCTCTTCGTAGAAAAACAGTAAGTATGTGCTCGCTTTCATGGTTGAAAATTCGAAATTTCCCAAATCCTGAACTTTAGAAATTCAAATTTTAAAGGATGCCTACAAAAATGAATAATTGCAAGTTTAAATGATTAGTACTGTTGTGTTTAGATCATCTGAAGCTATTAAAGTCTGCCTAATTCAGCATTTTGAGGCTGACTTTTTATGGGAAGTCAGCCTCAAAATCCTGAATTCAGGATTAATCTTGAAAACTTTCACCCATGCACTTTTTGCTCAGTCTTTCCGACTTGGCCAGGCAAATTAAGGATTTACTTGCAGATTTATTGGCCCGCTCTGATTTCCGGGAAAAGTATTTTTGCAATCCAATAAGAGCTACCTAGGTGGCAAGGTCAAATGTCAATCATGACATTTGATGGTTACCTGCATTACAGGGGCAGATCCAGTATTTCTGGAAAGGGGGTTCAGATGCGTAAAGGAGGGGGTGGGGGTTCGCTTTGCTGATACTCTCTGAAAAGTTCTTAAATATCCCATGAAAATGAAATAATTTGGTCGAGACCAAATTATTTCATTTTCATGGGTTATTTAAAAATGGGGGGCGGGGGTGGATAGGGGTTCAAGGCTTGAACCCCCTCTGGATCCGCCACTGCATTTAGTTAAATATAACAAGTGGCTTCAACAGTTAATGAAAAATAATCTGTCCATGGCTTTTCTCATATGAATACGTAATAGTTATACCATGGGTTGTCCGCCTGTACGTGGAGATAATTCACGAGCTTTAGCGAGTGGATTATCTTACGTACAGTTGGACAAACATGGTATAATTATTTTATACCACCTACATCAGTGTAGACCTTGCACATCAAGTGATATTTCATGCTAAAGTTGGTAAAGGTGGTATAAATTCAGAAACACATTGGATCTTGTGGTAAAGTAGATCAAGGTCAACCTAGGATCATTAGCTAAACATACATTGTAGATCCCACATCAACAATGCTACATACCAAAGCACTGGGTCCTTGAACGTTTGGTGCTGGAAAAGATTCTTGAAGAGTTTTTACCTTATATGGGCATGACAGCAATTGTAGTCACGTTGCCTAGAACACAAAGTAAATTTACGTTGTCTTACAAGTGTATCAAATGGACTCCATATTAAATTTGAGTTCATTTGGAGTTATCGCTGCTGAGAAAAATATTTTTAAATACATTGATGGCAGCTCCATATGGGCGACCTTGACGGGACGGTCAAAGGTAACCTTGTCTTCAGGTACCTATATATTGTAACCGATTAATTAGGTTTACCACATCTAGTAAGTATAATGACTTTGGCTTCAATAGTAATTGAAAAATAAACTTTTCAAGAAACGCACATGCGAAGTTTCGTGAAAATAAACCCATTATGAAATGGCGAAATCACTCTGTTGTAACTGATATGGGTAAATAATATCATAGTCGCGAATTTTTAATGTCACAATATTTCTTTTAACGCTCTTCGCGAAAATTAAATTCTCGCTAAAATTTCTGACTTTACAGTAGTCAGATTCAACAATTTGCAAAAAATCAACTTTTCAACTTTCCCAATTTAAATGCATTAGGAAGCAACCTTGATGTTAAGTCGAGTAAGCGAATTGCGCAAAGAAGGAGATTTCGCCAATTTTACATTTCCCGCGGTTTTTTGCGTCCTTGACGTCATCTTCGGATTTCTAACGACAAAAGAAAAGCTATCTGTTATTTATCAAACAGTCTGCGAGTCACTTACCTGCATCAACGTTTTCCCGCCATTTTCACTAATTCTTTTGAACCCTAATCTTTAAATTATGATCCTGAAATTTTTTATGCACCAAAAAATATCTTCCTCCATCTGTATTAGTTTTGAATTCGTCACGATTGTGCCGAGAAAGCTCAGTTGTGTATCGAGGCCCCGAGTGGGGAAACTATTTATTTTATCAATAGGGGGCTCTTATTGATGTTAAGGCTTAGAACAACGGTCTGGCTAATAAGCAGCTGTCATTGCACGCCGGATAAGCATATCTGATATTTTATCCTGGGATGGAAAATCTTATCTTACTCATGCTATCTTACCCAGGCTGTCATGTGAGGACTGTAAATTGGTTGTATTGGAACTCACGCGACATAGTCAAGTAACGTCATTGTTATGTTATGTTAAAGTGGCGTCATCATAACATGTCGCATCTCAGCGTATTCACTTCTGGGAGCCTATTTAAATATAAAAATGCGGTGGTGAGCAAGAAAATTCATAATTATATATTTTAAGAATCCATAATTCGTGTGAGGGTGGGATAGAAAAATACGTCCGGGATCACCGTTTTGTCATTACTCGACAAGCCGCGTGGTGCCAAACGGCGATCCTCGAGACTGATTTTTCTATCCCACCCTCCCACTCATGATAAGATTTTTAAATATCTAATCACGATTTTTTTATTAATTAGACCAATCTTAAGCAATGGCATGATATATTCCTATATCACATATAAGAAAGCGTTTGTCTTCTTTCTCATTACTGCCTGTGTGGTAGCGCCCCTATGAACCTAGGGGCCCACATCAATATGACTGAATTGAATTGAGATATAATGACATGACTGAAATACTTTTGAAGATTCACCATAATTTATTTAACACAGAACATTCACCATAATTTATGTTCATACACTGAAAGCATGTTTCGTCTCATAACGTCTTTTGATTTTGATTTATTTACCCCTCTTTTCATGTCAACCGGAGTTGTCAAACTTTGCTTTCGAAAAACGGGTGCATAAAAATCGAAGTTTTGGAAAAAAACGAAAAAATTGATGGTCTAAGTTATCACATATCATTACAAAAGGTTGAATTTTGTGATAAAATCATTTTCTGGTCAGATTGTTTTTCTTATTTTTTCTATCCACAGAGCCATAACTGCTTACCTTGGCGAAATTCAATTATCACAGGATAGGTCAAGGTCAGCCTATGATCACCATTTGAACAAACTTGGCGTGTCCCACACTCCCAAGGCTACATAATAAGTCCCAAGATCATTGGCTTTCATTTTTAAAGATTTTCTACCATATATGGGCGTGACGGCCATCTTGGTCATATGACCAAGATCATTTTGGATAAACATTCGTTTCCCTATGCAAAGGATTTGAGTTGAATTGAATAAGTGGTTTTTGAGAAGTTTGAAAATGTGGATGGACGATTGACCGAAGCCAAGTCATTGGTATACTATAAGTACACATATGAGCCTTTGGCTCAGCTCACCCATGAGCCTTCGGCTCAGCTCAGCCACGAGCCTTTGGCGAATTAACGGGGAAGCATACACAGAATGTTTAAATATATTTTAATGGTAATTGATGCTTTACCCACTTCTGTACTTAGAAACCCCTTAATGTAAGGGTTCTTTGGCAAACCGTGAATATCTGATCAACTGTCGTCAAATGTTATCAGCAGGCCACTTGCGGGGGAAGAATAAAAATCTAGATAGCCTCTATATGTGACCAGACCTGCGCGGATCTAGAAAGTTTTGACGTTTTGCTTTTTTAATTGATTATGGGATTCAAATACCCATAAAAGCGGTCCATCATCGGCCCGCCAGCGAAACGCCATTTAATGGCGTTTCAGTGGCGGCCTAACTTGGTAGCTTTGTGAATTTTCAGGGGATCAGTATTGCTAAGAAACCCTATATTTGTTGTGATTTTTCAGGGGATCCGGACCCCTGTCCGCGCATGGCAGACTAGTTTGAGTCCTACTTGCTCCTGGAGACAGATTTTCTAATGACGTAACCGTACTTTTTATTATTATGCATCTCAGCTCTGTCATCCGATTAGATTTAATGGGCTATTATTATCGAGTGATTGGAAATTGTATGGTAATTATAAGCTGCCAAGCATGAGGCTGCGTTTAGGCGATCATTTTTCTATTAGACTTGCGTCACAAGTAAATCCCCATTTCTGCTTTTAATGAACCGCGTACGACCCCTTCGAAGCTTGATGTTAGTGCAATATCTCGTTTCACAAGTACGTATGGTTCATCTGTAAAATGATATACCTGTAATCAGAGCACATACGCGGACCCAGAAAGTTTTGTCAGAGGGGTTCCAACTCTGGTGACGTTTTCTTTGGTTTTATTTTATTTTCAGGTCATGCGTGGATCCAGAAAGTTAAGTTTTGATTTTATTTTTTAAATATATCTTTTAGATGTTGAGGGGGAAGAGAGGATCCAAAAACATACCACTAAAAGCGGGCCGATCTAGGCCCGACATTGAATGCAGGCTTGTTAGCTTTCTGATTTTTCAGATCAGATCAGCACCAGTATTGCAAAGGAACCCTATATTTGTGTGATTTTTCAGAGCGGTGGGGGTGGGGAGGGGTCCGAACCCCGCGCATGGAGCATATGTTTGGGCTTGTCATATTTGTGTTATTAGTAATGCTCGACCATTAAAGTATTGTCTAAGGTCTAACTGGTATCAGTAACTTCTATCATTGTATATATTCCGGATGTCGCTTTTCGGTTTAGTGCATATGGACTCCTTGTTTTCAATATAGGCCATTTCTCTTTGCAAACGAGAGAGTAGAGTAATATCTGTGACAAAATTTAGCTATTAGAATTAAACTGATAAGAGACTGATGGTAGACATACATGTATCAAGCTCACCAGATTGACAGGGGCCCATATTGGTAATCTGTCTTGTGTCTGTTAGCGTTCTGTGTCTCTTCTGTCGTGGTGCCGTGGGTTGGTCCCTGTGATTGTGGCATTTCTTTGTTGATTCTTTGTTTCTTTTCTGTAAATTAGAGTAGATGTTTATTTATTATATTTTTGATATCAGTTGTTCTGGCAGTATTTGTTGTAGATCTGTTATCATATTTTGTAATCAGAACACATTACTGTGTAAGCCGTTTGCTATTTGAGTTAACACACGATGTGGAGAGTATAGTTACATAACAGATTTACCATCAGAAATGAGCCATGGCATGAACTTTCCAACAATGTTGTATGTGCGACCAGCAAAGGCTCAGACCAGCTTGCGCATATGCACAGTCTGATCAGAGACTTTGCTAGTCGCTTCACTATTCTGAGTGCTAAGCTACTGACTGAACATCATTTGGAGTTACCTAGCTTAAAAGGAAGCTTTACAGGCACGTCTTTGTCTACACTTGTAAAATGCCACATTGTTGGAAATCAAACTTCTTGGCTCAAATATGAATGAAATACAGTCTGTAGAATAAGGAACGCAAACCATACATAATCTTTGATATCTAGAGCCCTATTATAGCAAAGCATTTCAAATTTGCAGGGTACTTAGCTATTCATATCTTTTCCCAGTAAGTCAAACTCCTAATGTTTCCGGTTTTCTTTCTTCATTCAAGGGTACCCATAAAACAAAATGTCACAACACAAATATGTAATGATCTGTCATCGTATCCTTTAATTTACAGACACCATATGCCCTTTCATATTTTGGAACGATTGGTCTGTTGTTTTCCATTGGAACAATTGTTTTGTTGTTTTCCAGTGCTCTTCTGATATCTTAATCAGGTTTGCGAGTTGCTCAGACAAATGAACACTGTTTGAACTTCGTCGAAAACATCGTAAAGAAGATAGCCAAAGAATTGTTAATCTATCATTTTACGAATTTTGTGTCTAAATGCAATCATATTGGTCTCAGTCACATACGGTAATGATAACAGCTTTCTTCATGAGAATTCTTATGTCTAAAAACACAACTGTGAAATGTCCATGAAACTTAACGTACCATAAAAATTTAGGTAAATGGACAGAATTTAAAAGGCTTCTCAAATTTAAAGTTCGCAGAAATAAGGATTGAAAAACATGTTTAAGAAATGTCGTGAAGGGCAGAAACACTTGCATGTTATCGAAATGAAAATATTTGCTTTGATGTCCATTCTATTGCTATAGAAAATGATATTCAATAAACCGGAGGTTCTTTGAAACGGTTGGATATTTGAATCACGGATAAACATTCAGAAGCGGAGTGAGAAAATGGTCACAAAAACACGTTATTTCATTATGTAATGGTGAAAAAGCCAATTTTCAAAATCTCTGGTATTTTTTTCAGAAAACGCGGTAGTAAAGCCTCAAATTTTGCGAAATTTAAAATGTTTGATGTTTTTCTTATAGCCTAGTTCAAGAAAAACACATTCAAATTGAAATTTTAAAATTAGATAGTCATAGGAAATTTTTGGTAAAAATTAAAGATTATAGACTTTTACTCCTAAAACAGAACTCGAAGTCCAGTTTTCGACGAAACTCTGTTGTAAAGTTCCTTATTGAAGGACCAAGCCGCCGAAATTGAATCATTTTGAAAATCAATGAGTTTTACCTTAAAAAGAATTCATTTAAAAGTTTGCGTTTGCACTGACTGCACCTACATTTGTCCAAATATATGTAAGTGAATACAGTAGCACACCATGTGACCAACTACGCACCTTCACTGAGATCGTGTGCAAAGTATACTTATAACAGTTATATGCCACAGGGGTGGCAGTATTATTTGAGCCGTGACATGTGATTTCCAACAATGTGGCATTTTGACAAGTGTAGACTCAGACGAGCCTGTGCAGCCTTCTTTTAAGCTTAGAAAGTCCAAATCATGTTCGGTCAGTAGCTTAACGGTCATAGAATATTCAAGCGACAAGCAAGGGCTCTGATCAGACTGCGCGTATGCGCAGGCTGGTCTGAGGCTTTGCTGGTTGCACATACCACATTGTTGGAAATCTCATGTTGCGGCTCATTTGTGGCCCACCTGTTAGCATTTCCTGCAATTGGAGTGCATGTTTTGTATTTGACTATTTTTATACACCCGATATTTATGCCGAGGGATATCGTATTTCCGTTCGTATATTCGTTCGTTATTCCGTTACAACTACAAATTTTATGGTTAAAGTTTCTCCAATGGTGTATATCTCAGTAACCGCTGATCAGAAGGCATTCATATTTGGAACGTAGTTACCCTGGAGGATTGGGATTCACATTATGACTTCAGACCCCAGGGCCCCTGGGGCGGGGGGGGGGGAGGCTGGACGTCGAAATTTTAAAAGGTACAACAAAGTTTTGGATGGTGTATCTCAGACAAAGCATACAAGAAATCAATTATATTTGGACCATAGCTACCCTAGAGAGCTGGCATTCATATCATGACTCCAGAGCCAAGGGTCCTTGTACCTGGGTGGGGCTGGAGGTCAAAGCTTAGGACACTTTAAAGCTTTGTTTACGTTTTTTAAATGGTGTATATTTCAGTAACTTATCAGAAATCATTCCTATTTGGACCATGGTTACCCGGGAGGGTTGGCATTTACAAAATGAATGCAGACTTCAGGATCCCTGCCCATGAGTAAGGCTGGAGGTCAAAATATAGGACACCTTTAAGTTCTATCTTGCTCCAAAATCTAGAACATTTTCTTTACTTTTTCTTTTATAGAATCATTTGTATTTGAACAACAGATACTATTTAGTGTTGGCATTCTCTCTACGATTTCAAACCGTAGGTCTCCTGACCCAGGTTAGGGCTAGAGGTCAAAATCATTGACACCTTTATAAAACAGAACAGAACAGAAGTTTATTAGACTTAAGCATATACAGCTCATCGTCACAAAACAAAAATACATATATGTGAAAGCTATTTTAATTTTCATCTTACTAACCGTTTCTCAGAACAAATTCATATATGGGCATTTGGTATAATTTATGATAGGCTTCCACTAGACAGCCTCAGAACCTTGGGTCTTTGCCCCAGGGTGGGATTAGAGGTGAAACTCTAGGACATCTTTAAGTTTTACTTTTTGTGCTGACTTTCTCTCTGTGACGTCAGGCCTTAGGATATGACCTAGGGTAGGACTAGAGATCAAAACCTAAGACACCTTTAGAAAAGCGATTTTATTTTCTCGACTTATGCAGATATCTTACCAACTATTTATTAAGAAACATTCATATTTGGTACCATGCATGGCTAACTTCCACTCGTCTGCTTCAGATTCATGGTTACCTGATAGAGCTCAAGATCTAGGACATCTTTAGATTTTTTGGAGCAAAGTGTGGGGATTGGGATGTAGACAGTAAGAACATCGACCGGGGTACACGTGCCTCTCAGGACACCTTTTCTAGTTTTAGTGGATTGGATCTATGTCAAACATTGCAAAGGACAGCCTCCAGATAAGAATGTGTAGTTGTTTTCGTCTAACCTGAGCCTTAGGCTCCAGGGGAGCCTTTAGGATGAGACTCGGGCCGGCGTGCGTCCGTTCACTTTCAAACATGAAGAAGACTCAAAAGTTGGTTCTGCTGTTATTCCAGATAACCGTATAAATATGCAACGTATACCTGACAATTAATCAATTTTCACTGCTGCAGCCAAAGCAGTTGATCAACCAAAGCTTTAGATTTCATTAGAACTTGTGACACTAACAATAAATTCCTTAATATATTTTCTGACTCGCTTTCAGTATTGAAAGCTATGGGCCATACCAGTTCAAAGAATCCACAGATTTAGAAACTTTTAGAAAAAATTCACGAGCTTTAAGCAAAAAAAAGCTAAAAATTCTCTGTTGAATTCCTAGTCATATAGGTATCTAAGGGAATGAGTCGGTAGATCAGCAAGCAAAGACATCGCTTTCATTAGAACCAACTTTTTTTTAAGATTCCATTTTCTTATTTTAAGCCATCTATCAATAAATATATCTTGGAAGAATGGCAAACTTCATGGAATAACAGCATTGGAAATAAACTTCTTGAGATAAAACCAAATATTGGTGAATATCACTTTGTCGTTCGAAATATTAGAAAAGAAGAAGTAGTTTTAGCTCGACTCCGCCTAGGTCATACAAGAGTCACTCATTCATACTTACTACAAGGTGAAGATCAGCCATAATGTGTTGGTTGCGATGTACCATTCACTGTGCGTCACTTCCTTTTGGAATGTGGCGATTTCGCACAAGTAAGAAATAATTACTTCCATGTTGATAACATGAAACAGTTATTTCAAGATATACATATAGATAGTATTATGACTTTTTTTAAAAAAAGCTTTTAACAAAATCTAATCGCTATTTTTATTTTATTATGTTTTGTTTTATACCTATAATGCCCTATAAATACTATCAATGCATCATTATGATCGTTTATCGCTATATTCCATTCAGTCAAAGAATATATACAGTTGTCTGGAATAGCTCTTTGAAACAGAATATATTGTACATGATCTTTCCCGTCAACAATTGTACAGTAACTCGATGTAAATTCATTCTTATCATCCATTTTATTAGTAACAAATTTTTACTTTTTCCATCCAAATCATGTTAAGTTTAATATCGTCTGACGCTGATGACCCACAAGGGTTGATGCGTCGTTAGGCACCAAACAAACAAAATATCTCTGAGACCAGCAGGCCAATTAAAATCAAATTTCATCTGGAGCATCAATGGGGATGGAGAAAGACTGCATAAGGTTTTGGTCTAGATCAGAACTCTGGTTTCCATGGCAACCGACAACTCCCATAGGGTTACAGTGGAGGATAATCATTTGAGCACTCTAGCTCCTCCATTTTTCATTGGATCTTCTTCACTCTCGCAGGTAGCAAGTACTGCCATGAAATCTCGCACAGGGTTGAAATTCTGCACGATATAACTAGGGACTGCGGAGTTAGTTGCCATTGAGCGTCTGGAAAAGTACCTATAGACTTATTATGGGAGAAAGGTTGTGAGCATCTCATTGTGTTCATTTAAGGATGCATCTTCATCCTTCTTGCAGGTAACAAGAACAACCATAAAAAACTTGGATGAGCTTGAATTTCTGCCAGATCTCATCACCACTTTCCGAATTTACTGCCCTTGAGCGTCTGAAAAAAATCAATGTATACTGTTGTGAGCACTCTAGCGCCTTTATTTTTAAGTGGATTGTCTTCACTCTTGCAGGTGACATAGACAGCTATAAATTCTTAGATGGGTTCGAAATTCAGCTAGACCGGAATTGTCTGGAAAAATCCCATATAATTATAATGATAGTCTGGAAAAATCCCATATAATTATAATGATAGACTTATAATGTGAGAATTGTTGAGAGCACACTAGTGCATTCATTTTTGGATGGATCTTCATCATTCTTGCAAGTAACAAGAACAACCATTAAAGCTTGGATGAGTTTGAAGTTCTGCCAGAGCCCATCACCGACTACTGAGATAGATGCCTTTTAATGTCGACATTTAAAATTTGTCAAGATCGGACTAGGGGCTGCCGATTTAGCTGTCCTTGAACGTCTGTAAAAATCCCATAGATTTATCTCTTCCTTTTTAATGGATCATTCTTATTCTTGCAGATAACATAGGCAACAATAAAATCTTGGATAGCCTTAAATTTCGCCAGATTCCATCGCTGACTACGGAGTTAGCTGCCCTTAAGCGTCTTAAAATTGATGTTTAATGTTGTGACTTCATTTTTGAAGCGCTTTCATTTTTGATTGGATCTTCTTCATTCTTACAGGTAGTAAGTACAACCAATAAAAGCTTGAATAAATTTAAATTTCAGCCAGATCCGACATAGGGCTGTAGAGATTCCTGCCCTTTGGCGCCTAGAAATATCTCCATAGACTTACAATGGGATAAATGTTGTGGCCACTCTAGCGCTTTCATTTAAAATGGGTCCTTCTCATTCTTGCAGGTAACAAGGACAACCATTAAAGCTTAGATGGGGTTAAATTTTGGCCTCACCCCACCACTGACTTTAGAATAAGCTGCCATTGAGCGTCTGGAAATCGATGTTCAAAGTTGTGACCATTCAAACCCCTTAATTTTGGATTGGATCTTCTTCATTCTTGCATGTTATGAGGTCAACCATAAAAGCTTGGATGAGCTCGAATTTCGCCAATCTCTCCCTAGGAATTGTGTAAGTATCTGCGCACTGGTAAATGTATACGTCGATTTGCTGGTATTTACGCGTATTACCGGAACTTCATAGACCGGAAGTGGTAGATATTGGTGGTAATACTATATAGAAAACATGACATATGCCTAAAGGACTATAGAATTGGATCATTTTTAAGTATTCGGCATGCACATGGCGATTCATGTAAGCATTTAGGAATAGATTCGAGTACCGATCTGGATGATCGGTACTCAAATCTATTCCTAAATGCTTGTAACAATCGCCATGCACATACTGAATACTAAAAAATAATTGAAGTCTATAGTCCTTTAGGCATATGACATCTTTTTCTATATAGTATTAATACAAAAATCTACCACTTTCGGTCTATGAAGTATCGGCAATACGCGTAAATACCAGCAAATCGACGTATACATTTACCAGTGTGATCTGCCATTGAGCGCTTTGAATAATCACCATTGACTTACAATGGGAGAATTAGCACTTTTTTTGTTGTTGATCATTTTTATATTCTTGTGGGTAACTAGTACATGCACAAAAGCTTGGATGAGTTTGAATTTTGATCTGAATCTACCACCAACTATGGGGTTAGCTGCCCTTAAGGGTCTGAAAAAATTGTTTTCACAGGTTTTCTCAGCCATTTCATCTCAGATCTTTTTAATACGTGCAAATAAGCAGAAGCGACTTAATCTTGGGTTTTAATTTAGGCCTGATCGCCGTTTCAAATTCAGAGTTACCTACCTTTGAGCATTGTAAAAAATATGGTCTCCAAGATATTAAAGCGATCGTTGCCTATTGAACTACTTGTTTTTATTACTCAACCAAACTTATGTTGTGGGTACTCAAAAGAACCGTCTCAATCCGACGGTTCTTTTAAGAGAACCGTCTCAATCCGACGGTTCTTTTGAGCACCCAAAGATATGTTTACATTGATGGGTAAGAAGATAAGAACAATTTTATGCTTCAAAAGGTTTCTTAATCGGGATCAACGAAAGGTTTCATATTTGTACATTTCACGCGGTTGTATACTTTTAAATCAAGACATGAAAATAATAAGGTACACGTACTTTAAAGCAGCATGAAGCTACTTAAGACATACTTCACATTATATTCTACGTCTTGAAAGGTTTATTGACTAAACCAGAGTTCTTTATTTCTATTCTCTAATAATACTACATCAAATCTCCTTTACATCTTTGAAGATATTGTTCTCTTGGGGCCTACAATTTCAGAAATATAAGATGAGTTGGTGAGCCATTCAAATTGCATTATTAAGACGATGCTCTTATATACGGAGAATCTATGTCACCAGGATGCCTCACTGAGAAAATCTTAGTAACAAGAAACAAGCAGGGCTAACCAGCAAATATCTGATCGACATCAATGTATACATTCAGCAAAAAGAAGAAAGTATCCAGTTTTCGGATAATAACTCTGTACAGAAAGTGTTGTTCTATTGACTGAGCAGTATTAATTTTTAAATGATTTTGAGAGAAATCATACTCACTTGCTCTTTCAAAATGCAAGATCGATTGTTAGCACTTTTTAAATCCAAAGTTATTTTCAAGCAAAATCAGCATCAGATTTGTTCTGCGCAGGAGTAGAAGTAAACACATTTCATAATAATAATCTCTAAGAAATTGCCCTGACATTCCGACTTTGTGGTGGAAGTAGCGGGCGAATTACGTTTGAGCGGAAGTCATACCATGGGAGTATGAAATGAGCGTCGACCAATACACGCAAAAAGCGGATGGTGGTCACTCCTTATGCGCCCTCAATCACATATCAGCTATTAAATACGGAGCAATATCGACCATACAGTGAGCCACTTTAGTTACGCACCAATTTTTAAGGCCCCACAATTTTTCACAAAAATGCTGGAATCGAACATTCCCTATGATAATTTACTTATTGACATTTTATCTGTTTGATGACATCGAAAAAAAATATCGGAATCACTCATGTGAATCATTCTGCTACGCCAAAGGCAATTTTGACAAAAGTGCACGATTGCACGTGCAATCTGAACGTCTATATTTTCTATTTGCGTTTTGCGCTATGCATTATCCATGGTGATCGTTGTGACAGAAAAACACCAAAAACAATTAGTTTATTCAAGTAACCCCCCCCCCCCTTTTTCGGTCGTTGAAATCAGTAACACTGTTTCTGTTTGAAGAAATGCTCGTTTTGACGTCATATTAACGTCAGTTACAGTGATCAAACATATTTTCCTTCGTAAATTGTCTTGTTATGAGTCACTTGTTGACATAGAAGTATCAAAGCACTAAAACATCTTATCATTGACACGTCATATAGCCTTGGTAGGCGTGACGTCATCACTAACGTCAACACCGTGACGCCAATAAATCCATCATTTTTTTTACGAAAATAAATGGCGGATACATGGTTGTTTAAAATGAAACTATAAAAAAAGTGTTTTGATAACTGGTTTACTAAGAATCATACGAAATTTTATCTAACTTTAAAAAAAGTACTAAAATCAACTTTTTTTCAAACCTTGGCCAGCTTGGAACCAAACTAGTAAAACGATAGTTTTTTTTATAAAATTAACAAACACATTCCAGTCTTAGATATTGCCAAGAATAAATGGGTTCTCACCTCTGTCTGGCATAGCAGAAATTCGGCCCTGAAAAAAGTGCAATGTGATTGGAGTTTCATTCGAAATAATGCAATGTGAAATGGTGTTTTGAGGGTAGTGCCCTTCAAGATCCATTTTCTCATTTGTTTCTGATCTGATCACAATAAAATTTCAATGGCTAATGCAACTATAGATGCGCTTTACGCTGGTAGTCTCAGATTAAAAATATCCTATTTCTTTTTTGGATAATTTTGCATTTTATAAGTGGTGCGTAACTAAAGTGGCTCACTGTATTGGTGACGATTTTCCCATAATGCGCCCCCAATCAAGGACTGAGTAATATTGCAGGTTCCATTTTAGACATGCTTGGCGAAACAATACAGACTTTGGGTTTATGTCAAGAGTTCAAGATCAGCAGTAATGTAATAGGCAAATGGCTGAAACATTCGTTTGAACTCCACTTTTTCTGAAGTAGAAGACAGTTTCTGCCTACCACACCGGAAGACTACCGCTAAAACTATGTAAATCATCAATGAGGGCTGGAATTGGTGAGCAGGGGGCAGCATATAGTAATATTATATGTGGTTAAATTACTATATGGCGAACAGAAGGGGTCATTACCTGGGAAATTAGCTCATTTGAATGGTTTAAAAATCAACGCTTTTGCCTCATGGTTTTCTGCTAGTATAAATCGAATTTCTGCGAACATTTTCACAAGAAATGCAAGTAAAATTTCTGTGATTGAATAAATAGAAAAAAATTAACTATGCTGCTGTGAAAATCTTTACATTTTGAAATTTAATCGGTGATTTTAGTAAACTACCACTCTTGCGTTTGAAGCATCACAGACTTTGTCTTCAAACCCAAATCACCAATCGTACAGTACAATGACAAAACTTTCAAATAGTGCTTTGAAACATTATGCTAGAATATTTTTGTGATGTATAAATTGTCAAATGAGACGGAATTTATGTTCCAACACATGGAGACAAAGAGCTGCGAGAACATGGGTTTTAACTTAAAAATAAAATGTTGGAAATATTAAAACTTTCAGATTTTGCATTTATGATGCTAATAAATGATTAAATACCAACAATTGTTGGCATTTGAACATTTAAAAGCATGATAGATGTCATGCTCAGTGGAGATGAGCAAGAAAAGAGTTTTATAAGCTGTGAGCCTGTAAATAATATTCAAAATAAATTGCCTATTCTCTCGTATCCGTTATATGATTTGTAATTATACAGTGTCAATGTATAATGAGGAGCCATTTTCTTTTGATCTAACCGTTATTTATGGATATTCAAAGTAATAAGGAAGAACCAGGTTATAAAAATACAACGTCATCGTATAATTTGATATTTTGATTTATGACCATTCTGTTAAAGTTTGACGCTGTCTAATCATAAAATCAATGGAATCATCTTATAGTGAAAAAAGGCATGCTCACAATTGCGTTCACGCATCTTAAAGATAATCAATGTGACCCATGCTGACCCAAATTACGTACATTGGCCTTAGGTAACTGGACACCCGACGTTTTCCACAGCGCACTTATAAAAAAAATTACATTTTACTGGTCATATTTCAATCCAAAAGAAGCTCTTTAAATCTTATCGTGTTCATTACTGTTGAGAAAAAACAGATTTATAACGACAATCAAGGTAGATCTAAATGTATATACAAGGGATGATAAACTGCGACTTATGACATTAAGATTAAACGAAAATACTAGTTATTACATGAATATTTGACATGCATGTGCATCCATCATGCTGTACTGCTTCTACACGCCTGTAAAGAGCATAAACTTATTCCTGATTTTGGAGAAATTAAATAAACAGCCCATCATCATATCACACATCTCCCTCTTTCGCCCTGTCTTTGCCAGATACGCATTCTTTAATTTTGAATATTTGACAGGCATGTGCTTCCAACATACTGTACTGCTTCTGTTCGCCCGTAACGAGCGTTTCTGAGAAATTAAATAAGCAGTTCATCCTCTTTCTCCCTGTCTTTGCCAGATACGCATTTTTTTAATTTGAATATTTGACAGGCATGTGCTTCCATCATACTGTACTGCGTTTGTACACCTGTAACTAGCATTTCTGAGAAATTAAACAGTCCAACAGTGTTACACCCCCCCCCCCCTGACATTGCCAGATACGCATTCTTTATATCTAAAACTGTTTTAACCCTTTACCTCATAGAGACGCCTTTGCAAACAGAGCAGACTCAGATCAGCAAGTAATTTCATTGTTCTATGTATATACCAACATAAAAGTTTACATATAATTATTCATATTTGGTGGAGCTTAGCATGAATATTCATGAAAAAAGGGTTAATTAAGACAACTACATTACTCACGAAGGTATATATCAACTGTATCGTCTGTATGTGCGCTGTGCGCTGCAATTTAGATGACAAACATAAATAAATGGAATTGCTTACTGTCAATACACTTTGCACTTAATGGAACATTAAATGTATACAATTGTGAATAAAGCACTCCACACGGAATTTGAATCTGGCTGCAAAATACACAGACACTTGGGGTCAGTAGTAGAGAAAAAAACAAGGACCCCCCCCCCACCTTCACCCCCATTAACTTTTGCATTCTTGTATTTTTTCATATAAAATATGATATTTTGTATGCTTGAAAATAAACAGGTGTAAGAAAAAATGACCTAGAACATATGGAAAACATTTGATTTTTTTAGCTGCATGTACATGAGTGTGCACGCGTGAATAAATGTGTGCGTGCATGCATAATTTGCAGACCCCCCCCCCCCCCCCCCCACACACACATGATATACACTACAGGGTTTAAAATTGTTTTTCATTCATCAATGTTCACCTGGTCCTGATCGGAGATGCAAAAGTGTTCAACATTCCTCAGGGGCCTAGGCGCGAGACCCGTCGAATGTTTGTTTGTTTAGTGCTTAACGACGCATCAACTCTTGTGGGCCATTAGCGTCTGACGGCATGAAGACTTTGACAGGATTACGCAGATGAGCAGTTTTGTCAGGTCCTTCAGAGCTGGCCAAAACACGCCAGAATAAAAACACTTTTTTCACGATTTTTACTATACCTTATGTGAGTCACTTATTTAATCTAAAAACATCGAGATCAGAAGTGACATAATCCAAAGAGATTGAGTGGCATATGTCAATAAAGGACGCTTGCACTGCGACACGTCGTGGAACGTCCAGGTAAAGCTGATGATACTCATTGAAGAAATTTAAATACTTGTTTACATACAATCTCGACCAGTGGAAGGCTAATATCCAGTAGAACCGCCTCGTCGAGCCGATTCCATTGGAAATTCGTGTTCGATAATTTAATCGGAATGACAGTGTCTGTTGGAAACGCTTCATCGAAGCGCTTCCAAATGGAAACTTTAATTAAATCAAACTCGGTCTGGATTTCTAACCCAAATACCAGTATAAGTCCAACATTTTTCTTAAAAGATGAGGGAGTAAGGTCTCAAAGGTATTTGAGCACCCCTTTGCAAGGATGTCTTACACACCTATTTAGACTGCACGTGGCATCTTATCCTTTTGTATATGTAAAATGTATCTATATACGTATACATGTTTTTGTGGGGAGATTACTTTGTTAAACTTAATGCAAGTTATATTTATACTCTGTATGTTTAAAGCTGCATAGTCTGTAACTTTTGATCTTTAAATTCTAGAACTAATGTTTCTTTTTTTCAAGAACTCAGTAAAAAAAACTAAATTTCAGGTATACATTTTACCAATTTCGTAAATCTTAACAAATCATCAGTATCAAAACAACAGTATTTATGTTAAAATTAACTGTCTATAGTTATTGGAGGGTCGCAAATAATTACCAACAAGAGAAAAAACACACCTGTTTTTATAAGAAAATTCACTTGTTCGTGCAGTTTTCAGCTATAGTGAACAGATTTATTGTTTACATTAATTTGATATTAAGTTTAGTAGTCTAGGATAAGTAACAGCTGAGATATGAGTAATTTTGTAGGCAGATCCCACTTCTCAAATTCGCTATGGGTTGCCATAGAAACAATGCGATTTCACATAGCCCAAACCAATTTTTTCTTTAGGCCACCTTCGTTTCGCATTTAGGGGGTCCCAATAAACAATTTGGCATCCATGAAAAATTGTCCTGGGGGGTGCAAGGTAACCTAAATTGCATGCCGGGGTATTTTTATGTTGCTGATCTTAAACCTCAGGCTTATTCCTGACCAATTATTGTCTTTAGTAAAAAGGTTATTTCACAGTTACTTGACGAATGCAAGACATTTGTGGAAAGTTATCAGGTCAATGTGACCCAGAAGCAGTATGCGACACTCCACATCCCCAAAATGTATCCACAAACCAAATTTTTGGATTCCTACCTCACATAATATACAAATATTATCTGGTCTCGACTTATTTAGAAGTGACGCCAGAGGTCATTCGTACAGATATTTGAAAACAGTAGGTAGCACATCACAGCTAATAGATGCATCCACATAGCTAATTGGAGAGTTCTTTGTCATATAATATAGAAGATATGTTCCGTACACGTTTTTATGCAACTGAGGTCAGAGGTCATGGTCACAGTTGTCCAAAAGTAGTACACTTCAATCTCCAACATCAAAATGCATCCACACACGAAATTTTCGATTGTTACCTTAAAGTATGTGGGATGTATGTATATATCAAAATATGTTAAAGTTACTGTGAATAAAATATTGACTAAACCAAATAATGTGGGAGATATGTTGAGGATACGATTCTTCAAGAATTGAGGCCAGAGGTCAAGGTCACAATGACATAAAGAAGTATGCAATATTCCACTACCCCAATATGTATCCCTAAGATGTGATTTATATGTCATATAACATAGGAGATATGCTCTGTACACAATTTTAATAGACAATTGACAGAGGCCAAGGTCACAGTGACCCCAAAATAGTACGCTACAATCAACAACACAAATATGCATCCAGACAAGAAATTTGAGGAGATATGCTCGGGACACGATTATTCTAGGACTGCGACCAGAGGTCAAGGTGACAGCGACCGCAAAAATGGTACGTAATACTTTGCACCCCAAGATTCAGCCACATACCAAATTTGGGATTCCTAACTTTAATAGTATAGGAGGTACTCCCAAGACACGATGTGAAGACTCAGGTACTTAGACTGGACAGTGTGAATAAGTACTAGTGATTGAGTACTATGTATGCCTCCCTTTGGGCATAAAAACTGTCTGTCATTACCGTCATAAGGCAGTGCCTTAATTCATGTTAGATCTATTTCTTTTATGATGTATAATGTGAGGCTCGTTCAGACGGAATTTTCCACAATTGATGGCATGTTTATTTGGGGACGTTTTCGACATTACGCTAACAGTACTTCCGTTTGCGATAGTTACCTTTACTTGCGGATCAATATTGGTTCTTTAAATGTCTTCTTCCCACAAGCCCTCGGTAAGTTTATATAAAGAGACAAAATGGCGGAGGGTATATATTACTATTCCATTTCAAATGCTTGCGCCCCGCAGGCCACAAGCAAAACGCTCTACTAAGAGGAAAGAAGACCATCAGGATGAGGTCTGGATGTCAATGTTTCAACAATAAATACAGTGTAAAGGATAAAAATGAGTAAAAACCAATATTATGGAACGCCTCGACTGCCTTATAGTGTGTACAGTCTATTCACTATGTGCAAGTATCACTGTTATGTACAGATGTAATGTGTTCCTTGGATGCAACTAGTCGTTATGCACACATTGTAATTGGCCCTGTGATAAAGAAAAATGGTTGTGTACTTTACACAATTTGTTATGCGATTAAATTAATCTGCCATGTGCAAAATTTATTTCGCCCTGTGCATAAATTGATTTCTTGTGTCACTAACAAGTTGTTATGTATACACTGTAATCGGTAATATACAAATATTAATTTGTTTGTTATTCAAAATCAGTTGTTATGTGCACAATGTATTTCGTGATGTGCACAATGTATTTCGTTATGTGCACATTCTAATTCGTTATGTGAAAAATATATTTTAATATGTGCACAATGTATTTCGTTATGCGCAAAACGTTTTCGTTATGTGCAAAACGTATTACGTTATGTGCAAAATATATTTCGCTATGTGCCCAGTGTAATTCGTTATGTCCAAAATGTATTTCGTTACGTGCACAAAGTATTTCACTCTGTAACTGGTCTTGCACTCTGACGCTCAAAACAGTTCGTTATGTGGTACAAATGGTTTGTCATTCGGAAACCTTTTCATGATTATGTTCTGTCAATTTTATATTGCGTGCTGTCGTGACTTCTTTATATGGTGTGTGAACGTCATTATGATGGTGATGAGCCAGGACGTTTCATATAGGAGAAAAAATACTACAACGCCGAGAAGGAGAATGGATTCCAAAATGACGATTCTTTTGAAGAAATTGGGGTATGGCCTTGATATTTGTACATCATTTGAAAGGAAAAAGATCACTCCACATATTGTGTGCAACTTATCAATGCTTGATATGAGATGCTTAGGCATTTCTAACTGTAGTGACATGATGAAGCTGCGAGTTGAGTGTTAAGCAAACGGTGGAACTAGTTCTTACACATTAAATGGAGAACCCAAGTATAGTATTCCCAAGGAGACACTAGAAAATTCAATCGATGCAGAATTTCAAAAACATGAAATTTCGAAGTTGTTGTCATTGTCAGAAAGAACATTTATAGAAGGATGGTCGAATTTAACCTTGCTGTACAGATATTTACGGATATAGATGGACGTAGACTTCAAGAGGAAATTAAACGAATTATAGGAAAATTTCCGAAAATTGGTGAAACATTGACCAGGCATGTTTTGCAGCAAAGGAATATAAAGGTAAATAATCATAATTCTGAACCCTGCGGTGGTTAGTCTGAATATATAATTATGTGCGTGCATGCGTACGGCATATATAAATACTTTGACATAGATCTATTTCTTTGTTTGTTTTGTTGCTTTACGTCCCGGTCAACAGCTTTGGTCATGGTGGGACGGTCAGTTCACCTACCACACTTTTTTCCTGGGAAAGCTTGAACTAGTGGTGCACATACTTTCGCTTGTAACTGGCAACAATCCTTCTTGAATGACTCAGTGGAAGGGATGAGAATGACAGAAGAAAGTATTTCAAAATCACGAAATATGGGGACCGAGCCTGAATCGAACTTGCGACAGCTCGATCTGCGCTCAAACATATCTGTTTTTGTACGCATTTGAAATTCTGAAGTGGGCTCAAGGAAGTCAATGGAGAAAACAGAGGTCATCCTATTCCATCCGTGAACTACAACTTATATTTTCACTGCAGTGAAATACAAAGGACGTGTAACGGTTTGGCTGTTTTTTGGCCTTTGATTAATTGGCTGAAAGGGATACGTGCATTAAGAGGCCATTTTGGCCCCCCTATGAGGTCAAAAAAAGTTGCTCTTCACAATTTTCCTTCTTAGTAGTTTGTTAGAACAATAGGGGAAGTGTAAAGTTCTGGTATTGATTTGACGTTTACAGTTGCTATGGTAACAAAAATGGCCGCCAAAATGGCTGAAAATTGAAAAAAAAAACCATTTTGGAGCAAATTTGAGACATGTAACAGAGGAATTAATATAGAGCACAAGCAGATACCCAAAAATATTTTAACAGATGATGAGAATTATCATGGCACACAATACATTAAAAGGTCTTTTTGTTATTTGCTTGCGCTGATATCTAATTCTTTAAAAAATCGGCCTCCAAAAGCTTAAATGGCATTTTCTCTATTTTAAGCCTACTTTGTCGGCCATTTTGGTTACCATAGCATCCGGTAAAAGTAAAATAAATGCCAGAATTTTACACTTGGGCTATTCTTCTAATAAACCAATTAGATGAAATTGGTGAAAGGCAACTTTCAGTTTTTGGCTCTAGAGGGGGCCAAAATAGCCCCTTAATGCACGTACCCCTTTTATAGAAGGTAGTTTGACCTTTGCTCCTTTACATGCGTATGTTTTTTAATTTAACGACGGCATATACAACCACGTGAATTTAAGTTTCTCACTAGTGTGTATAAACAGAGGTTTGTTAATGAAGTGGATATTTTAAAAGATGCGAAAAGCAAACAGACCACACAAACATACAAATGAACCGATGCCACAAACGAAGAAAAACTCAGAGAAGAAGGGAAATCAACTATTTCAACAGAAGAAGTAGAACTAGAACCAATCACCAAAGAATGCCTAAAAGAGATAAGTTCTAAACTTTCTTTTGTAGTTGATACCTTAAATAAACTAAATGATACTTTCAATGATTGGAAAAAACAAACAGCTGCGAAGACAGCCAAATCGCCTGACAAAAATTTTGGAGCACTGGGTGGTACTCTAGGACAAATAAAGAAAGTTCTTGAGAAAATAACCTTACCAACAAATGAAACAACGGTAAGTGGTCGACCAGAAGCATCCAACACTGTAATTGAAGAAAATGCTTTGCGGATTAAAAAAAAGATATCTGGAATATGGGAAAACTAAGTATGTTCTCGCCCATTTTAATACTGGCAATCGTTACGAAATAAAAACATTGCCATGAAGCATGAGACATGGCTTCAGGAAGAAGACATAATTCTACCACAATGGCTACAAATGAAAGAGATTCCTGATGAACCATAAAATGTAACCAAAGGACGAGAAAAACAGGTACTGGACAATTTCAAGACCGAAAATGAAATGTTGGTCTTGAGAAGTGAAAGCCAAGAAACAAAGTATAAAGACATTGACACAATAATAATGACTGAAATAGAGAAACAAGCAACCGGACAAAGCCGCAACTACTTAACAAACATGTGGCAGGAAGATTGTAGGAGAAATGAGGAAATTTCAAAGAAACGTTGGCAAATTAAGAACTCAATTTGGCTGAACAAATATGAAGAAAACTTCAGAACCAAATTTAATATCAAAATAAAAACCCATATATAAAGGAATCAGACGAAACAGACAGAGCAAAAACTTATGCTGAAATAAGCGCCGAGCAACCAAAAGCCAGGAGACAACGAACAAAAACTGCTGAGAAACATAGACAAAATGCGGACGAAACAAAGATCCCCCTTTATAGCAAGGAGCCATAGGAAATCACAGAAATACGCAGTTTGAAGGTGAAACAACAAGGTAGATTTCTCCAAGACAGTATCAAGAAAGTCCCACCTCGTCAAATCGTAACACAAAAGATGAAAATGATGATATACGAAATGATCATTCCACACAGGTTACTTTTTTAGGACGAGGCAGGGGACAGGGCCAGGTCAGAACCAGAGGCAGTGGGCGCAGACCCCAGCAACAATAGATAAGAATAATACAGACATCAATATAATTAATTTTTCAAATAGAAACCTTACTGAACCAGAAATTTCTCTACTAACTAAAGGACTTAAATTTACCCCAGTTCCAAAAGTAGGAAACGAACAAGAACTAACTGAAGACTTATTCCTGGAGCCCAGCTGATTTACAACGCATTGTGTAGCATCGGTGACTATCATAGAGAAATGAATGGGGCCAATTTCATGAAGTGGGCACAACAGCAGCTTCTACCAAATTAAGACTTCCCATCTGCCATTGTTATGGATAATGCCAGTTACCATTCGACCCAGATGGACAAGTGATCCAGTTTAAACACAAAAAAGGCAGAAAGTATGGTTTGTGTGAGTTTAACCCATTTATACAGAATGGAAATTCCCTCTATTATCAATTGGAGCAGTCCTTTTCTGTTTTAAGGGATGATGTTTTTTTTCTTCAAACTTTGATAGAAAATGCTACAAGCAAACAGTGCAGACCCTGATCAGACGCCACATTCTGAAACGTCTGCGTTTTTGCCTATGTACCACTTAAAGGACGCTATGCTTATATGGGTTAATAAGTCAAGCGTTATGGATCTAAATCTAAACCAAAACGGCAGGTAACTCGGCGCCTACCCGTTTTCAATGTTAAAGTTCTTTTTCATTGCTTTAAAATGAATTTAAAAATGAATGATTATATACGCAACACATACATGTTTTGGAATGTGTTTGTAAATTTACAGATTACTTTGCTGTTATTGACTTAACAAATTATTGAGTTATCGAATCTTTAAACTTCATAATGACCGACGCGAAGCCAAGGTCAATATGATAGAGTTTAGAATAAAATGCCAAGCACGTCGTGTGGTTTAAAATGCCACTTTCGGACACCTATGTGACATGAACCTATATTAGCTCATGCTGATATGCATTGTGCTAATTCAAAGATGGGTTTCTTTCGATTATATAATAATTTCTTTTGTACATAATGTAATTCAGGAATGGATTAGACAACACCAGATCCCGGTTGAGGCACCCATGCTGAGACCACAGCTGCTTGAACTGGCCAGGCTGAACAGACCCCCCTCCCCTACGTATGCTATAGACAAGCTGATACGAGAGAATGGTCACGAGCTTCTGCGCCTTCCGCCATACCACCCTGACTTTAACACTATAGAGCTGATATGGCGTCAACCTAAGGCCATCATTCGCCAGAAAAATGTCACTTTTAGGTTTGTTCTTGTCATTTACATGTCATTTTTCTGTATTTTATTTATCTAAATTGCGTATTTTCCTTAATAGATATGCGAGCATATAACCCAAACTCATTCACCATTATTTGTTGATGCCACTAAAATTTTTCATGTGATTTTGTCTTTGAGATTGGACGATCTTCAGAGGATAACAGCAGAGGCTTTTGGTGAGATTGGACCAGACAGATGGGCAGGAGCATGTGGAGAAAGTTGTGGAACAAACAAAGGCCATTGACTTTTTCATAGAGAAACCTTTATTAATAATCTGGCAGATGATAGCGATTCTGGCTCAGATGACGCCGACAGCAGCACATAACTCTTGCTCTATCATTTCTTTTATTGAAATTTGTTTTTGGAATATAGATCTGTATGTTGAAATAAAGATAAACATAAGAGATGAGGAGTAAAAAAAATAATAATAACAAAACAAAATAATATGGAACTGCATCAATGTTGTAGCATAATATCCATAAAATTATATTGTCATGTACAGAAGCATAGATTTTTAGATATGCATCTCATTACTTTCCGTGTATTTGGCGAAAGCAATCGAAATTTACCGACTTTTACTGAAGTTTAAATTAGCATATGCCACGCCCTTTGAACTTCAGGGTCAAAATTACGACAATATATAAATAAGTTACTAGCTGTAATAACATGAGAAATAGTGAGTATGATCAGGAAATACCACAATCACAAACCGCAGAAAACCCCGTGGCACCGGGAGGAAGAGCTGCTCAACCATCACGAGACACCAGGAAGACAAATTAAGCAAAGCAACCAGCTCTCTAGCTTCAATATCTATAGCTAGGTGTTATTTTTGACATTCCGTTACAATGTAAGTTGATCGCTCACATCTGTAGACATCACATCAGCCCCTTTTTGTTCCAACAACCTCACTTTAACAATATTACTTGAAAACTGACACAGTTCTTTGAAATTTGTGGAATACTAAATGATTCTGATATCGGTGCTGTGATGGTAGCTTAATAAAGGTCGAAAGTATTATAGAATGCTCTCCTTGGAGCATTCTGCAATACTTTTGACCTGCATTAAGTGATAATTGGTCTTGTTTTTGAGAGTAGTCGTTTTACACAGGTTTAACTGTAGACAAAAGATGGAGCCATCTAAAGGTTGCTGATAGATTCTGGAGTGAAGCTGGGTGCCACGTTGCGATAGCTGGCGATTGGTGAGAGTAACCCAACCAGGGCATATTTCTTTATAGTGTCACGCCATACAAATGCTGCCTTCATTCGTATTGTGACCGGGGCCATTGTAGAAGAGTACAAAGATGAAGTCCTCCCCTTACCTGTTCTGCAACTGCTGAAGAATGGAAACAGATCGCTGATGAATTCGAATATGTCACACACCCATTGAGCTCTGGATGGTAAGCATTGAGCAATCAAGAAATCTCCTAACAGTGGGTCGCTGTACTACAACAAATTCTGCTCTATGGTGGAGATGACTTCTTTCTAGGAGATGATACCTTTGCTGGACGTGACTACATGGTGAAACCCTAATCAAGAATAGATTGGAGCAGAGAAGGCCATCTGCAACTACAGACTTTTGTTTTGTCTATTTGAGAGCGGCCGCTTTAGACAGGGTTCACTGTATAGGGTATCTAGGGATAGACGTGTTGTGGAGAATACCTTCAAGATTATAGCCAGCCAGTCCTGGTGCATGCATATGCAAGTGAACTCAGAAATTGGCAGACTATACGTGGAAGCAAATGTGATTATTCACGAGGTACCCTTAGATGCAGAATTGGATAAGGAAGATTAAGACCACTAATTCCAGGAGACTTAGAGAAATGGACATGTGATGCATGGCCTTGCTAAAACCTTGGCTTCAACAGGGCCTATGTTGAAGGAAAGTACCAGAGGAATTATCTCAAGCACTACTTCAACAGTCCATCTGGGTGGGTTATTTGGCAGGTTAGAGGTTTTCTACCCAGGGGTGACCTAGAGATAGTAACATTTTCTTTTCTGAATGCGTATTGAAAGTAGTAAGGGTGCAAAGAGCAGAAATGATACAATCTAGTACCACACCTGACCCAGGATACCAATGGGAAAGTGACAAACTCACAGTTACGAGGGTCATCCAACAAATAGAGAGAATTTCCTTATAATGCAAAAGTTTGTACCATTAGAACATGGCAAATGTAATCATTAGATGGTATAACGTGTTTGGCATGCAGCAGCATATACAAAATGTTGTTGGAAAGTGAGGTCGCTTGCTGCCTAGCAACGAAAAAATGATACTAAAGCTAGCCTGGCCAGATTTTCACCTACAAAAACCTAATGCTAAAGAAACGGAGTTTGACATTAAATTATTATCATTTATTTGAACATAGATTGTCCTTAAATCTGTTATAGTTTAATTGTTCTCAATTTTTCACATACAATATGGTCACTAACATGTACCAGTTAGTCTTAATTGCCTAGCAACCAGGCAATTGTGAAAAAATGGACTATTTGTTAAGTCTATATTTTTCTGTTGCTAGGCAACAATGGACACATGGCATACATGTTTGTTAACGATACTGTTTGAAAATATAGAATATATTAAATAATTTTAGGGTGATTTGAAACGTATATACCAACCAACAATAATTCAAGGGCAAATTCATGACCCATACCCCCATTTCTGATTCCACCATTTTGCATTTTTGTCGCTTTTTTATCCTAAATGTACCTGTCAATTTGACATTTTTCATAAGAAGTCAATGAATTTTACAGAGTAATTGCCTTATGTTGTAGTTTATAGAATATATGCTTTTTGGAACTGATCTGCACAT
Source organism: Loripinus fragilis (assembly GCA_964019695.1). Lineage (NCBI taxonomy): Eukaryota > Metazoa > Mollusca > Bivalvia > Lucinida > Lucinidae > Loripinus > Loripinus fragilis. The sequence goes on along the minus strand of OZ026527.1, from coordinate 82,609,131 downwards.
GCCAGTAACCATGGCAACCAATTTAAGGCATCCGGCCAGGTAAGCTTTTAGTACGTGTTTGCTTTGCTAAGCAACAAGCGACATCACATTCTGTCAAACTTTTAGATATGTTGTTGCATACATAACAAGTTATGCCACCATATGGTTATATTTGTGATGTTAAAGTGGTACAAATTCTTATATTATAAGGAAATTCTCTCTATTTATTGGATGACCCTCGTAGACACCACAAACGAGAGCCAGGAGGGAAACCCTTTCCCAGCAAGTTACCCCAAGGCACATATAAACAGACGCGCACAAAGGCATAGCCAGCACAAGACAGAAAAAACACAAAGTATCCACAAAAGAAGTATTATTTTATACTGTTTTGACTTTGTAACTTTATATATGACTTTGTAAATGGTTTCGATATAATAACTTTGGAAAATTACATTTTATTTGTGAATTTGCGGTTTTTATTTATTTCATTTTTGTCAAACACCAAAAAAACACAGCAACTTCAATAAATACTAAAGTGATTTTTATGTTGTTTTGAAGTTGCCCTTTCTTTTTCATCTGCTACACATTTTTTAACTGAACAAATACATTATATATTCACAAGTTAAATAATAAATCACTAAACAATCTCGTAGATATTTGCAATATTTACATTGTCTTTTTTATAATCCAAATCCAATGTTTGTTAATAAAAAACCGTCAGACACAATGTTTATATTACAACTGATCATCAGAGGGCGGCTGGTCAGAGGAGGCATCAGAGGAGAAGCACTAGGCTGTTTGTCGTCGAGTACTGGGTCTACGGCGCTGCCCTGGAGTCTTGGTTCTGTTTGAAGCGTTAAATGTCATTCCATGTCCATAAAATTCCAGTAAGACATTCCCGGATACGTATGGGTGCCCTATTGGGTAGGGGGATACCGGCACAGGCCCTGTTGCTGCTGGACATTGAGCAGAAGGAGACCATATGGGTTGAAGACACGCTGCTGTCCCTGATGTTCG
>OZ026527.1:82542192-82608112 GCA_964019695.1 Loripinus fragilis | reverse complement strand
CTAACTTTGTAACTTTCGTAGATGGTGTGCATGTCTATATGTAACACTTTATTCTAAGAAGTTTGTGAACCGCCCCATACACGGCTATCTTACATGTTTATGTCCATATATTCCAATGGGCCCATTTTACGATTTTGAAAATGGTGAAAGACAATGGAACTTGCTCCGTAGGCAAAAGACTATAATAAATGTAACAGAAATCAAACAAACTCTGTACCCGGTATAATAGATTACTTTGTTTGTTTGAAATATACTGTAACAGAAAGTCTCTACCCCTCTGTTGTCAAGTATAACTCAGCATGCCGTTTGTATCCTAAAATATATAGATCAACTAGGACGTATAGGTCAAACATTGTAAACCCAGGCTATCCTGTTCTTTAAAGGAGCAGTCAGTCCTGGGTTTACATTGTTTTCCATTCTGTTTTCACAATACTTTCACATACATTGTACCTACGATTTAGATAAGAAGTTAAAATTGATTATAATAACAAAGTTAATGAGATTTGGTTAAACATCCGGGTGTTCAGGGTAAACAGGGTAAACGAAGCAATCATATTGGCGACCTGCTAGCGCCAAGACTACAGTACAGGTCCATTTAAGAAAAGTTATTTCACTATGCTATATTTCAAAAGTTTTTTTCACATTTTTATTATACATGTATATTCTATGTTTTCCAATACGTATTATTAATTGTTTATTCCATTTTATTTCTATAAACCAGATCAATGTATAATCAGGCAGCAGTTGTATATAAATATCAAATATATTCCAATGAAATGCAACAACATACTTTAAATACATTCCAATGAAAACACGACAACATTGTAGGCCCACATAATAAAGTCAGTATTTCTTTGTATCTCTCTTTGCTATAATAAGATCTGTAATTCTTATTGGCATTGAATTGTTAAGTTCTTCCAGGACGTTAGGTGCTACACTAAACCACGCTTCACATACTGGCTTCCATATCTCTTCTTTTTTACACGGCATTTGGTTACCAATCTCTTCATTATATTCCAAACGTTCTCTATGGTGTTCATGTCTCACCAATTCCCTAGTCATTCTAGAACGGGTATTCCTTTACATCCTTTGAATGTTCTTGTACTTTTAGAGTTATGGTATGGCGTGATGTCATTGTATGCAAATATATCTTTCAGTGAGAACACAAGGCATTCACATAATATTTCAGTATGATAGATAATATCACTCTGGTATTTTGCACTATCCATGTTACAATTCACTTTTCTCTGAAGAGTGATGCTTATGGCTTAACATACTTGCATATTTACTGGCGATTTTACAGCGGCATGAATACACTTAGCATGATATTCTTCACTCTGTTTGCGCCAAACACGACAATGGCATCGATGGTTATGACTGCGAAATACAGACTAATGTGAATTCGTTGTGTTCCCACAGAAGGGATATATCTTTATTCCTGATCTTGCGCCATTCCTTCAGTCTAAAAGATCTATTACATTCATTGAATGTAACGAAATACCCGCATTGAAATAGCCAGGGAATTTGCCACAAATTAATTCCATAGAGAACGTTTGGAATACGAGGGTCATTTTTTATGTTCGTAGAGAGGTAGATTTAATGAAAACGGCGAAAGTAAATGCATATATCATGCATACATTTTGAAAGATTGAGCTTTTATCTAAACATGCAACCTAAAATTATTTCAAAATGCATTACTTTAATGTCTTCTAAGAGGCAAAGACATACCTATATATCGCACACTGGAAATATGGCAGAAATATGACATTTTATGGACTTAATCTTTGACAGAACGTTAGTAACAATTGCATGAAAATGGGTCCATAGCCATACACAACTTCTGAAAATTTGGCTGCATATCAAGGACACCACGTGCTACAATATTATATAAACATTATAGCAAATACGCAGCAATTATTGGATATTGAAGATTTGTAAGAAACCTCAGCAAAGTGAACAGTAGGCATATAAACTTTTATTGTAAAAAGTTGACACAAGTGGAAGTTGGATACGGGCTTTTGAATGTGGCTTAATGTGTTAGCTGTAAAGAAGTATTATATTTTTTCTTGTTTATATGGTAGATGGAAGTGTTGTGGTAATTTTCATGCCAAAACAAAGTTAATGCTTTTGTATTATTAGAATTGAACTGCAAAATGAATAGCCTAGGGGGTGCTACAATTCCGTATTTCGTACATAAATGACGCCATGGAGCGTTACTATATTTAGAAAATACATTAAAAATTATTTTTGTGCCTCTAAACAGGTGTTGAAATCACTATTATAAGAAAATTATGCAGATCCGATTGTTATTGCGTTTTATGCGCAGGGTTGATTTACCCCACCCACTTTTTACAACATGGGGGTATGCCAGTACCAGAAGTTGCCAGTTACACGCTTAAATCGATACATCAATATAACTGCTGACGAATGTTTGAGTATATCATGTGCTATGCAAAACCAGAAGAAATTTTAAAATTTGTTCACAATCGTAATTTTAACAGATATAATAACTAGCACTTGACTTTGATTATTTTGGTATACTGATGGGTGTTTTAAAATTGTTATAGAACAACAAACAACATGCTTATAGTTTTGCAGCACTTGTCTACGATTAGCGTTTGAATAATTAATTTTGATGGTGCAAAAGAAAAATCGGCTTGAAAAATGCTTATATCACCATAGCGAATGGAACTTAACAGCGTCTAATTTCCTGCTTGCTGCGTGGTTAAAATGGCATGGATTTCAATCAGTGTCCTTTTCATGCCCTATTCAAAGCTATATATCTTGACCGAACTAAGCGCTAATGATGTAAAATTTATATCAGTTGATAGACAAAAGCTAGACTCTTCAAAATATATATACTTATGGTACCGTAAATTCTATATTTAAAGAGATACAGTCCGATTCTACGAACATAAAAAATGACCCTCGTATAATGAAGAAAGAGACTGGTAACTAACTGGCTTGTTTAAAAGTATAGGTGTAGAGGCGAGTATTTGAAGCATGGTATAGTGTAAGACTGAACGTTCTGGAAGAACTTAACAGTTCAAAACCAAGTAGAAATAAAGATCTTATTAAAGCAAAGGGAGGTGCAACAAATACTGACTTTATAGGTAGTATGCATACAGGTATGTTATTGTGTTTTCATTGGAACGTAGTTGATAGTCATATACAAATGCTTTCTGATATACGTTGTTATGATTTATAGAAATTAAATGACATGAGAATTCAATTACATGTATGGTAAAACATAGGCCATTAATGTATAAAAATGTGAAAAAAACTTTTGAAATATTGTGTAGTGAAATAACTTTTTAATGGACCTGTAGAGTCAGATCCAAAACGTACTTGAGTGAGGACCAGAAAATGACACAATTGCATAATTAGAAAGAACTTCATAACAAACCAAGGACCAAACTCTGCCCTCTATTTACACACAAACGACCATAAACAATGGTTCAACAACATAACCATCATATTAGAACGGACAGCGGACATCAGCCAAAACCAAATCAGGTAGATATTCCCACTAGATGGCTATGTATGCATGTTTAAAGGAAGAATTCATGATTTAGGCATATAATATACATATACTAAAACCAACTGCTAATTGGTCACCTTACATTTTTACACTAGTTCAGAAAGTGAAACGTAGGGTATACAAAATTCATGTTATTTTAAGTGAAGCAATACTTTGCCAAGATTCTGCAAGCTATTTCATTAAAAATGACATGTACTTCTTGCACGGACGAAGTTAGAGAAAAGGTACCCTCATTTCAAAAAGTCACACTTTTTCTACGATATAAACCATAACACAAAGAACATCTAGCGATAAGGCGTACATTTTCCCTAGTTGACATGATTACAAACACCAAATTTTCAAATTGCCCTAATGTTTTCGAAATTGGTGTAGTTTGGCAGTAAAATATGCATAGTAGGCAACAAAATATGTTTCAAAGCGATTCACCATTTACAATACCGTGTAAACGTGCACTTTCTACCCCCACCCCTCATTTAACGCCTTTATACTGGGTGCCGTTTAGACCAGATTTTGAGTGAATGCATTGCGAATTTAAAAAAAAAAGTGCTAAAATGTTAAGGATATAAGTGCTCTTCATTTCCAAAACCTTACCGTATTCCTTCTGCGCATGCGTACAAAATACACCTAAATTGTGACGTTTGTCATTGGAAAGATGAAACTGGTGTCTTTCAGTTTATTTTTAGATGCTTTGCCCCCCTAGACCCAAGATGCCCTTTACATATGTTGTAAATGTTTATAGCGACATGTCGTTGTCCAAAGGGCATCTTGGGTCTAGGGGGGCAAAGCATCTAAAAATAAACTGAAAGACACCAGTTCCATCTTTCCAATGACAAACGTCACAATTTAGGTGTATTTTGTACGCATGCGCAGAAGGAATACGGTAAGGTTTTGGAAATGAAGAGCACTTATATCCTTAACAGTTAAGCACTTTTATTTTTTTAAAATTCGCAATGCGTTAACTCAAAATCTGGTCTAAACGGCACCCAGCATAAAGGCGTTAAATGAGGGGTGGGGGTAGAAAGTGCATGTTTACACGCTATTGTAAATAGCGAATCGCTTTAAAACGTATTTTGTTGCTTCTATGCACGCTATACTGCCAAACTACACCAAATTCAAAAACATTAGGGCAATTTGAAAATTTGGTGTTTGTAATCATGTCATCTAGGGAAAATATACGCCTTATCGCTAGAAGTTCTTAACTTTTTTGTTTGTTTGAAGTAGTTACTGGCAAGATGATATAAGAAGAATAAACTTCAAAAGTTTTGATTCCATCGGACTCGTCGTTTTTGCTACTCAACAACATAAGACAACACTATTAGCAGGTTAATCATTAAAATTCAGCTTTAAGCTTGCAATTTACATAGAGACGTTGCACTGCTCTGTACGCTTTATTATCAATGATACAGCATTGAAATTGTCAGCGATCATTTATTATCACCAGACGTCACCGTCTGTCTTTGAAAATTGAAAAAAACAAAAATATAATGCTACCAAATCGATTCTTAAAATTTAACATTGAAACCGGAAGTGTACAGTAGTCGTAAAACAATCATTCCCAAAAATGGACTAATCAAGTTCTGCTGTGTTTGGCCTACAGTGTTCAAATAAAATCAAGTGCATTTAACAATTTTACCAGGAAATACTGGTGAATTTCAAAAATCTCTAAAAATTTGAAAAATGCAACATTTTAGAAATGCGTAAAAAATCTACCATAAGCAAAATTTCAATTGTTTGGTGTTTTTCAAGTCAGACAGACCAGTTTGTAACCATCTAAACGTCAATTTTATAAAAACTACTCTCAAAACCATTTTTTCTTTAAAAAAATACGATTTTTGCAATTTTAACCCAAAAAACTTTGAAGTCAAAGAAAACTGTTCAAAAACACTGCTTAACGTTTTCCCATTAAAATACACATATAAAGGCATAAAATCATTTCAATTTTATTAGCGTTTGGTCAGTAATAATGAGTTCGAAAAGTGACCAATTAGAACTTGGTTTTAGTATATATCTGATGTATGTCACCATTTACCTCATAAAGATACGTTTAACATTTTTAAACAGCACAGACCCAGATCAGGCAGCTCTTGCTCTTATAAGAGCTGCCTGATCAGGTTCTACAAACTTTTGCTCTAGGAAAAATGATTAGATATGATCCTGCACTGGTGGACCTGACAAATAATGAAAGATTATTTAATTATTTTAAATAGTTGGTGGAGCTCCTGAAGGAAAGGGTTTTTGTTTGTTTGTTTGATTTGATTCTTTACGTCCCATCAACAATCTTTCAGTTAACCAGGGACGGGTCTTCTTGGGTTGAACCAGTACTAAGCTAGGATAAATGTGTCTTGCTCAAGGACCTCAATGCTGTGACGCCAGTGAGGCTCGAACCAACGACCCCTCGGTCTCGAGTCAAGCACAAAAGGGTTTTAAATACCAAACAATAAGCTGGTCAGTATGAAACTGTACCTTGCGCCTTACTTCTTTTTTTCTAGGTGTGACTATTTGTACAATGGCTGTTGGAAGGAAAATAAATATGGAAGAAATCAGAAAAATATCTAGTCCTGGTTGCTACTTCCAGCTCAGCACCTATTCAGCTTATGAGAGGGTGATGAAGTATGCTCTAAACATAAGATTGCGTCAAAGTAGACGTCGTTCTTAATGGTGGATAGTGACAGAACTCATTTTATCAAAACTTTGTCAATTGTGTTACCGTAGACTCTCGTAAATTCGGAGTCTTAAGGACTAAAGGTTTATTTCGAATTACCAGTAGTTCGAATTAAAGACATTAAAGTATATAATCCAATATCAGATTCTTATCAGTATTTCCCTATGCAACATATGAGCCGTGACATGTAATTTCCAACAATGTGGCATTTTGACAAGTGTAGACTCAGACAAGCCTGTGCAGCCTCTAGGTAAGCTTAGAAACTCCAGAGTTTGTTCGGTCAGTAGCTTAACAGTCATAGACTACTGTAACGACCAGCAATGGCTCTGATCACTCTGCGTGTATGTGCAGGCTGGTCTGAGCCTTTGCTGGTCGCACATACCACATTGTTTGAACTCACATGTCATGGCTCAATTATGTTTTCAGACGTTTCTTTTATAACGCACAAAAAACATGTTTTATTGATAGTTATCAAAATAGTTCATAAATAAGCCCCTCTTCTCTGAATCCATTGTGTCCGAAATTTAAGTCGAATAAATGTGTACATGCATGTCGAATTATCGGCATTCAACTCTCAAGGTTTAAATGTTTTACTTTATTTCCCATTTATATCTAACTTATCATTAAATACGCATTTCATGTACAATTTACCAGAGAGATCTGAAGAAAGAGTACATGTGGCGAATTCCAAGTTGCTCTGTATCGATTACCGATCCCTTTTCTAACAGAAAAAGACACATTCTCGACAGAAAATGCAAGAATCCCATTCACAGACCAACCTATGGTACCACTAGATGGAAACACGAGAACGTAGGCAATGTCGTACACATAAAAGCAATAACACTTTACGAATATATCAGGAGTGTGAGAATGGGATAGAAAATCCCGTCCCGATTATCACCGTTTAGCATCACGAGGATTGCCAAGTGATTACAAAGGGTGATCCAGAGGGATGGATTAATCTAATCTACCCCTATACAAATGATTGGTTATTTTTCATTCCCATCTAAAACTTCCAAATTTTATCTTCAAAAAAAAGGCCCTCAGAAGCTTCTGCATATACATGTACATGATGACACCACAAACAAAACGATGACGTCACGAGACTCCCGACAAGGTCGAATGCCATTCCAATGTTAAAAGAATGGAATATTCTATCTCTTGTGCAAGAAAACCAGCTTTGTACATGTTTTCATTATAGAGATGCTTGCCAAAGCACACTTACAAATGACACGAATAACTATACCACAAAAGAATAAAAAAAATCATGAAACCCCCATCACATAATGAGAGCAGCAATAAACGATCAGTGAACAGAAATAGAATCACTTCCTTAACCTTTAAAGCGCCAAGAAAAAAATGCATCTGAAAATGTCGTCTGCTGAAGTCGTCTGCTGCTAATAATTGCCTTACATTACCGACGAATTAAGTATTGAAGCAAATAGCGTGGACCCAGAACAGACTGCTCCTATAGGAGCAGTCTGATCTGGGTCCACACTGTTTACCATAGAGGCTTTTTAAACATTTCAGCAGACGAGAAAAGCAGACGACTTTTGTTGCGATTGGCGCATTAAGGGTTAAAATGGACAGCTGCCACAGCCACGCGCACGGCGGTGAATCACGTGAACAACACTAACTGGGGATATTGATGAGACCCCCCCCCCCCCCCCCCCCCCCCCGATTCGGGCAAGACTTTTAATACGGGGCAGATTTGCATGGGGTTTGTAGCAGATACCCAGGGAATAAAGGAACATGTCCATATTATGAGACCTTCGGACAAAGATCAAAGATCTGGTTTAAAAGTTTTTGATGAGCAAACGCATTTTTCCTGAAATGGTTTTACAAAGCAGTGACCTGTATAAGATATCTAATATGGGACATTGTGCAAAGCAGTGAGATGAAGTACAATAACGGGCTATAGTGTGTGTGTGTGTGTGTGTGTGTGTGTGTGTGTGTGTGTGTGTGTGTGTGTGTGTGTGTGTGTGTGTGTGTGTGTGTGTGTGTTCACTTATGAATCAAATGCTGCGAAAACGAAGCAGGAAGAGTTTTATTTTATTTTTTTTTCGACGTGTTTTAGGGGATAAGAAGGAAAAAATGAATGGTCCTGTATGATATGGTTCATACAGTCAGTGAAAAAAATTGGTACATGCACTGCATTTCCTAATAAATGCCTCTTGTTTTTCGTTTTGTTTTGTTTAGTCTTCTTAATAAAGTTCGATTGTAATTTAGTCCGCCTTGCAGTGTGAAAGTGTGTGTTGCTCGGGCTTAACAATTTGTTCAATCATACTGCGACAGTTGAGACAGGAAACACAGTATTCCGTTTTAAGATGCTGGCGTGAATCATTGAAGTACATAATCCCCGTACCCTCAGCACGTATCACCCGTCACATGCCGGCACCATATCAATGCGACACCATCAATTAGCATCATACGCCCGCACGTTCGACCATAAGGCAAACATGCTTATACATTTATGTATTGCAACAATATTGGTGACACAAATAAGGAACATTCTTTGCGGAAAAACTGTTCTGTGGTCTGTAGACGAAACCCCCATTATTGTACAGAAATTAGCAATGACCAGGAACTGATACGGTCAAAACCAAACGTCTGCCATAAAGTGGAAATGGAAAGGGAATAACTTAATTTTCAAACAGCCATCATACAGTCGTGATGATGTACCATTAACGGCACCCTTTAAACCAAAATTATGTTTGATAACCAAGTACATGTAGATAAAAGGCGACAACTGTAATAAAACTGATAGACACCAATAACAATAAACGGAGCACTGCAACAAAAGTATTTTACTTGTAAAAGTTTAGTTACACATATGTAGAAATATCATATGAGAGCAAACCCCGCTTTTGTCCAATAAACTCAATAATGCAGCACAGCATGACAAAATACGTCTCTAAATTCTAACCGCGTGACTACTGTTCATATACCTCGAGCTGGTCATTAATAGATAAACATGGTAAATGAGGAATTTAAACTTGTTTAACCAGGACCCGAGGTTATAAAACTTTTTTCGTACTCAACTCAGCTGAGCACGAACTTTATCTTGCTCATAAATGTTAAAATGCCAACACTTGTTGGCATTTTACCATTTATTAGCATGATAAATACAAATTCTGGAAATCTTAAAGCAAGACACTTTTTATTTGTCGGTAATTTAGTTTTTATGAGCAGTTGAAATTCCGTGCACAGTTGAGTTGAGCATGAAAATGTTTTATAACCTCGGGCCATTTAACTATCAAAATCCTACAAGTGTTACCTCTATGATCCAGCAGTTAAATAAGCCAACCCTTGAAGCTCGACGTCGATCATCTGACCTTGTCTTAATGCATAAAGTTGTTCATAACTTGGTTGCTGTACCTATTACGTACCATCTACTTAGATCGCCAAGGTATATGGAATGTGTTAGATTCATTTCATACCACTGTCGTGTGAATGTGTACCAACATTCATTTTTCCCACGAACTGTTATATTGTGGAATCTTTTACCAGAATATACAATAAACCCGGAGAGTTTGGACAGCTTCAAGTTAGCTGTTCAACCACCAACGCCTATGTTAACCGGCAGGACATTGTAAAGTGTAAATACACGTTTGGTTTTTAATCTTCACCGAGTTTTTCTTATTTGGACCGTCTGACACCGCACATGCACAATTTTAAACCCTTGTCGATGATGTCTGCCTAGAGGATTTGGACAAGTATCCTCATTGAAGTTGAAGTACTGATCATCACCCACCTCTTTCAAAGTGGTTCAAAAACGGTACATTTAGATACAGGTATTTGGTAGGTATGATGAACCTCAAATTGATGAACTGGACCGTGACATTTAACAAATAAATCACGTAAAGTGGAGCGATGAAATATATCGTGTATTCATCGCTTCTATTCATCAGAAACAATGCGCTGCAGCATCTGGATACCCTTGGGCTAGCATATAATACCACTGAAAGTCTGTAGCAAAAGGGAAAATCATAATCTGAGCAACTGTGCCTAAAATATGGACTCGGGATAGTGGAATATTTTATAGTTCAAATAGAGATATGGTTAAGAAATGCTTTAAGAAAATTAATTAATCTAATAAATATGTCCCTTAGGACTTAGCCTTTCTTACATGAAACGCTTCAATCAGCTGACAATGTTAAATCAATTCAGACAGAACCACACGGAATGTCCGTTTTAACATGTTTAACGCAAGGATAACGGATGGAACAAGAGCTTCATACACAAATGGCTCTAATGACTTAAAACACCAATGCTGGCGTATCGTTAAGGTTTTAGTAGGATCCCTCGTGTGTGTATGCGAATTGCGAAGGCTTTGGCGAGTCTGCACAGGCTCACTTGAGTCTTCCTCGTGCTCGCCTCTTCGATAAGGACCAAAATGACATGAGCTGACCAATACAGTCCCTAGAAAGTTTTTTAGGCATAACTATCTTTTACATAACGCGCCTGGGTTTGTCTGCTTATTCATGCCATTAACATGATTAAGTATGCATATTTAACGTGTTATTCAACATATCTATTACGCGTATGTCTGAATTTCAGGCTGTTTTACACGTACATGCACTGTAACAGTAAATACGCAATCCTAAGACTAAGATTAATCCTAAGTTGAATAAAAGGTATTAAAGTAAGAAAGAAGGCAAAGATCAGGAACCGATACAACCAAGCACCACACCTGCTCCAGGACACAACATTAGAAAGTGGGCGAAAACGCAATAAAACATCACATACAAGAGAGCCAAGAGGTCAGCCCTTTCCCAGTAGGTGACCACAAGACCGCAATTAACAGACAAGAAAATATGACAAACACCAAACATAAAAAAACAAAAAATGACCCGCAAAAGAAGCATCACATTTAAACGGTCAGTAAAAAACTTCTACTGGAAGGCTAACAGCTAATCCAGACATAGATGCATACAAACCATAATGAAAGTTTCTCCTTAACCTCTTCTCAAATTATGAACTCACCATTCATATTCATTGAAGGATTATAAAGTTAGCTGGCAAGCATAGAAAAGATTTTAATATGTGTTTCTTTAACTTATCACAAGGTGTTGATATGACAATGAAAAATAGCAAGTGAGTATGATCAGGAAATACCACAATCACAAACTGCAGACAACCCCGTGGCACCGTGAGGAAGAGCCGCTCAACCATCACGAGACACCAGGAAGACAAATTAAGCAAAGCAATCAGCTCTCTCTTCCCCATCAAGATGATTGCAATACTAGAATGGACATAAAGTAACGTACACCAAAACATAGAACAATTACAGACTCCCACAATGGGAGTAACAATAAACAAAACGTCAACAACAACAGAACCACCGCCTTAGAACGGACAGCAGCCTAAGCCACCGGGGGGCTTAAATACATTTTACTGGTACCAAATCTTCGCCATAGATTCTGCTGTTGTTAAAGTACAAGAAATGTTTAGCTCGCATGGAGGTTAGGCTAGGGGTATGTTGATAACTCCATTGAATATTTGAGAAATGATTTTCTTGGTAGTTTCCTCTTATCTTCATCAAAGTATATGTTCATAATCTCTTACAATAGAACCTGGACAATATTTTCATTTTCAACAAGTTCCTTGTATGGTCACCTGTGAAGTACTTATTACACTTGTTTTGTAAACCAATCACTGATGAAGATTGAAATGAATGTAAATGAAATCAGCTCTAAGGTTCTTTCAAAGGTTAAGAGTCAACTTTCGTATCCATCATTGAATTTGAAAAGAATATCGGAAGATAATTAAGAGATTTGGAAGAAACTTTCATAATGGCTTTTATGGGTATCTCCCTGGATTCTCTGTAAACTAGTTTCACAGCGCTAATCTCACCCTTACTTCAGATGTGGACCAAGATAGATAGATGTTTAGTTTGCATGAAATACCCCTAAATTATCCATGAATTATCTCCCAGAACAAATAAATCAAGATATAAAAAGGAAACAAAAATGCAAGATACGTATAAAATATGAAACCTGTGCACAGGTTTTATATTCTATACATTTTTCGCAAGAAAAACAGCAACACAGAACACGCTTTTCCAGAAACTTATCTATTAAACACATTGTCAAATAATTCTTGAAAGTATTTGTACAGTGCATCTAAGTTTCCACTGTCTCTTAGAATATACAATACAATAATACAATACAAAAAGATTATTTTGCAATGGAGGCCACCAGCCCATAATACAAAACAGTCATGATACAATATTGACGATAAGTGGTAAACTAGAATATACTTTTGTTTATTATCTAACTACATTAGATATAGTAAAAATATTGTTCAAACTTATCACGCGTAAAATTGAAATCATGGTCTTAACCCCCAAAGCACCAATCACAACAAATCATTCACTCTTGACGCCCGCTGAAATATTTTAAAAGTAAGTAAGGGTGCAAAGATCAGGAATCAATACAATCAAGTACCACACCTGACCCAGGATAGCAAATTGGAAAGTGACAAACTCACAGTTAGACATCACAAACGAGAGCCGAGAGGTCAGCCCTTTCCCAGCAGGTGACCCCAAGGCACATATAAACAGACGCGCACAAAGGCATAGCAAACACAAGACAGAAATAACATAAAAGATACATACAAGAAGTACCAAATTAGAACGGTCAGTAAAATATTTTACTGGAGGACTTTTAAAATCAGCTTAACGGCGCCAACCTCAACTTAATTCAGATGTGAATCAAGACACATAGATATTTGGTCTGCATAAAAGACCCCTAACTTATCAATGCATCATCTCCTAGAACATATAAATCAAAATTGAACAAGGAGATAAAGCAAAGATAAGGACTCAACAGTTAATCAAAACTGTTTATAATAAAATACCGGAGCAAAAGAAATCCAACAGGTAAACCCCAATGGGCCCGACAAACAGCCAAAGCACCAGGCCCCTACCATCTCATCAATAGATAAGTCTTTAAGTCTGAACCATCAGAGAGTCTAAAGTCCGACCCACTGACGTTGAATTTAAAAGGAGAGCAAAGTTGCCAACCTTGATTGGTTTGACCACCAAGTATGCAGTCTGTTGGAATGCATAAATGTAATAGCCAAATTTTTTATAATGGGAAATTATTTTAATAAAAGGCTCTGAAAAATTAAAATTTAGAAAAGGTTTCACGGAGTTTATGATACCGATAGCCTTGTTTAAGAATTTTTAGTTAACAATTTATTGCAAGTGTTGAAGTCAGTAAAATGGCTAGATGCTCTTGCAAAACGAATGAGTTGAGATATATAGACTCCATAGACTGTAGAGCGAGGAACATCACCATCTAAAAATCGAAAATTTACAATTTCAAAATCAAAATCATCACGTTTATCATAAATTTTGGTAGAAACTATATCATTTGAAATGGACAATGGACAAATGCAAGTGTTAAAACGCGGCTTCGGTATCAGAGTTATTAGCTTTATCAATAGTAAGTTGGAGCTCTAGGGGTATATTTGACTTACCATATTGTCATAATAAACATAGTCATATCATCTAGCAATACAGTTTAGTGCGTTTATAAGATCGAATGCAGAATTCTCATCAGGAATTACAAAGTAATTGTTGTCAATATAACCCTAATACTCAATTTAAAAGCAAAAATGGACTATAAAAGGGTACAATTAACCACCTACAGAAGTTTCCCTAAAAACCTAGGAAGTAAACATCACATCAACATCAGCTCCTGTGGCTATTATAACTTATTCGATTGGTTGCTATGTTTCTAAGGACTTTGTCTGTGGAATGATTCACAGCTCTTATCAGCTCAGTGACCATGCTGCTTATCAAGTAGAACAGGTCAGTGGTCTTATCTAACCTGCACAATAACTAAGCTCCACCCAATAACAGTCTCATACATGTAGCTTATTTATCTGTCGGAGGTTCTGGAATCCTGCATAAAATTAAGTTAAGGAGATATATGCTAGATCATACCAAAAATTAATTGAGAATGATCAGGAAGTGCCACAATCACGCACTGCAGTCCAACCAGGAAGAAGAGACACACACCACTAACAGCCATTGGAAAGCAAGAAGACAATTAAAGTAAAGAAACCAGTCCTCTTTTCCTCAGCGAGGCGATTGCAAAACTAGAAAAGACACTTGAAACTACATTTCAGAACAAAGACCAAACACAAAACCCCCACAAACAATGTTAACAAAAATAAACAATGAATCAACAACAACTGAACCACCGCCTTAGAAAGGACAATAGTGGAAGCAGCTGATTTGGGGATGACATGCATTTAACCGAGCCAAATCTTTGCCGTTAAAACATACAAAAATGTACCATCACAGAGAAACAATCTAATACACTAGGATGAAACGAAGAGAACGGTTAATGAATCACAGACAGCAGAGCTAAATGAAAACCACGAGGTGGGCCCTGGTTGGCTGACCAGTTGCAAAGACAAAGTCTTCATTCATGTATCCAGATACAGCTTGAACCTCACATTCCTCTGGCCTCAATTATTTTCGTTGCTGTGTGTAGAACCAAGCAGTAATAAAGGGTACACTCAGTTCCATCAATTTTGAGTTTAACCGAGGTTGACTTATATAATATGTCGTAGAGCGAAAAAATCCAAGCTTTTCCAGCCGGGAATCAAACCCAGGTTGCTGGATCTACAGGCAAACACTCTACCACATTGCTGTAAAAGCTGGCTTCTACCGCAAGGCGCTAGAAGTGTGTTATCTATCTAGCCCCGTGACATTCTCCTCCACCAAATTGAACTTCCTCCCCGAAGTTCCAGGTCATAGAGTATCATTAATAATGAGACTCTAGGAATTACTTATGGGGTCTAGGGTGGATTATTGACGCTGGACGCCATTGTCGTAGAGCAAAATATTTCAACCTGCCCCAGCTGGGAGTCGAGCCCATGTCGCAGGATCCACAGGCAAACACTCTACCACGCCGCTGTAAAAGCCTGGCAGGCTGTTACAGCGACGTGGTAGAGTGTTTGCCTGTAGATCCGGCGACCTGGGTTCGATCGCAAGCTTGGGCAGGTAAAATATTTTCGCTCTACGACATAGTATTACGACTTTATTTGAAATTTTCAGATTGAACATTGGTTACTGGAAGTGTCTGGTGGCTACAGTGACGCTATTTAAGACGTTTTCTGATCCTACTCACGGATACTTATATGGAGACTACTAGGTGAGTGTCTCCGCTTCGACAGGGCATGTTGAATAGCAAGGCTGTGCCAAGTGTTTCTACATGGGTTCCTAAAGCCGAGCCTGATAAACTTGATATCAAAATTATTAAGACACAAACCTGGTATTCTATTTCAGTTTACCTATTCCATCTTCAAACTGGCGATTATGACCTAATTCTTGAGTTATGCGCCGATTTAACACAATCGACGACATGCATATTTGACGTGCTAAAGATAACTTCAATGATGACATTTTTAGGCAACGTTTATCGGGTCAACAAACAACAATGCAGTTAAACTTCAAGGAACAGCTGATAATATTTGTATCAGTTACCTCTCATATTAACTACATTATGCACGTTGCCTGATAAACGTTGTCTCACGACATGTGCCTTTATCAAGTCATGATGACGTTGCACTTTTTGAATGACGTCGCTGATGACGCTGAATGAACACAAAATTGAAAATTACGTCATACATGTAATCGCTAGTTTGAAGAGTGAAACAATGGGTAAACTGATAAATGGAATACCAGGTTCACATCTTTTGATATCAAGTTTACGAGGCGCTGCTTTTAGAACGCATGTTGAATCGCTCGGCAAGCCTCAAGATGTCAACAAGCCTTCTCAAAGCCTTGCTTGGTAAACTTTATATCAAAAGACACTTATCTAGTATTCTCAATATACTATGCACGGTCATTTAACGACATGACAGCTCACTGGCATAATGTTTATTGAAAGTACACTGACCTGCAGCTGCTGACAGGCCATCTGGAAGCAGTTCATCAACTGACTCCCCTTCATTTTTCTTTCGAACTGGTATGTTTGACTGAACTAAATCCAACATACATTGGAAAATTAATAAGCTCATATATGTTTAAAAGTGACCTGCTTTTTTTATTAATATGCTCTTTGGATAGGTTTGATTTTTTAGTAGTGTGTTTTGTCGCTATCTGGTAGTACGAGTGTGAACACAATATGTAAATCGCTTTGTTATAGTGATAATTAATGCCTGTAATATGTTGCGGTTATGACAGTTGATTATCAAAATTCACTCCGTCATTACGAATAACTAATTGCATTATCTTTTTTAAAGATCAAAACTAGCTCCAATAGCGAGAAAGTGACACGTATATGCCCGAAAAAGCGAATCTAATAGGACATGGATACTTGGGTTGGCATTTGTTTGGTGTCAATTGATACTATGCGTCGACTTCCTCAGGGTAGGCGCTTATCAGATTGCACAACGCATACTTGCAAGCTTAAGCTGTAGCATTACGTATAGATCTGCGCCAGTCAACTTACGTTTTACATATTCTTACTCCATCATTTATTTTGTAGGATCATGTGAAAAATGACTTAACGAATATGTGTAACGCTTATCTTTAAACATGCACGTGCAGATATCATGTTAAGGTACAGGTCTGTTTTATGGTCTGATTGTTCATCAGCTTATCTGCTTTAAGTGAACGATCAAAGAATGTCCTTACCAGCATGCGCAGGCTCGTCCAGACCTTTACTGATCGCCTGTATGATACGTTCTAATTGCCATGTTCTGGCTCGCTCGATCGTTTGTATTCTTTATTCTTTAGTTTTAAAGGTTATGCTGTCTTCTGTTTGCTCGAAATAAAAAATATAAGTGTTGTGTGTTATATATTTTGAACAAGGAAATACTAAAATGAAAGGAATAATCGTTTATAGTTTTATTTTTGTTCAAATTGTGCATTTTATTCAAGGTAAGTAGCAATACATGCTGATGGGAATACGGTACAGTATCAAAGTCGAACCAACGCAATGTCAAAACGACGACGTTTCAACGTTCAAACGACGTTTCAAAGTTCCAGTCTGATTTACCAGAGAAGGTTGATACGTCGTTTGGATATTGTATGCATATTTTGGTCCATCATGAACTGTACAATGTACGAATGGGCATTTTGGCCAAATTCTTTGTTTCATCAGCTGATAATTGTATGACTCCACCCAACATTTTCAGAGGAGATGCGATCATAACACGATTGTTACAGTGTAATGCCTTCGTAGCGGATTTGGACAAGTGCCCACATTGCAGATGGAGTAGAGAATAGATTGAGGACAACCAGCATTTTCAAGATGGCTGCCAGGCGGCCATATCTGACTACGGGCCTGAACCGATATTGCAGGAGCACGACTAGACCGCTATGCAAACAATTTGTCTTACTAGCGGGTTCAGAAGAGAAGTGATAAATCGTAGGTGCGGAACATAGTAGGTTGCTAAGGTAATTTCCCAGACATGTTTATAGGGACCTGAGAAGGAGATGCAATAACACGAGTGTTTCAGTGATAAATTTAGAGAAGGCTCTCGGGAGGTCATATTTGACGACGGCTCGGGACCATCACAACAATACCATTATGAGAACATTTTAGGCCGTTTTTAACATTTTTTTATGTTTTAACAACAGCAGAATCTAGGGCGAAGATCCGATCGGTACAATACATTCAAAGCCCCCCCTTTCCTCAGCGGATTCGGCTATTGTCTGTTCTAAGGTGGTGGTTCTGTTGTTTTTAATTCGTTGATAATTGTTTGCTCCCATTTTTTGAGTAATACTTTGCTTATTCCTTGTGTTGTCATTCAGTACAAAGTGTCATTTCTGGTGTTGAAATCATCTCCCAGTATGCTGGATGATTTACTTTCATTGTGTACTTGCTGTCTTGTGGCTTTTAATGCTTTGTGCCTCTTGGGTTGGTCTGTGGTCTGTAATTGTCGCTTTTCCTGGTCATTCATACTTATTATTTATTAAAAGGATCTGGCTGTCAGATTCCGAGGAGAAGGGATGTTGACAAGAAAAATCAAAATCGTAGTTACTCAACTTAGTAGATTACAAGAGATGTTCGAAATGAATTGCTTATTGTCCTATATCTCGATATCCACGTGGGACACGATAAAAACCAATATATACATATCTAGGTTTATTCAAGGTCTACACAACGGTGTATAAATGTACATGTTAGATTAAATGTAAGAAATAAAATTTGCCATATTAATACATACCGGGCCGCGTAGCGCAGTCGGTAACGTGTCTGGAGCGCAGTCGGTAACGTGTCTGGCTACAGATGCGTGTCTGACTGCAATTCCAGGGGTCGCGAGTTCGATCCCGGCCCGGTCCCATACTTTCGTGGAGATTGATCATGAAATAATTTCTACGGTCATTCTCCTCCCTTCCGCTGATTCATTCAAGAAGGGTTGTTGTCAGTTACAAGCGAAAGTATGTGCACGAATTACTGGTTCACCGCTTGTTCAAGCCTGCCCAGGAAAAAGTGTGGTTAGGTGAACTGACCGTCCCGCAATGACCATAGCTGTTGACTTGGGACGTAAAGCAACAAAACCAACCAACCAACCAACCATATTAATACACGCAGTCATTGACCACTGTAGTAAAAATGGTTGGTAGAAGCGTCGACCAGATATATGAAATATGGGCTTACATCAAAGCTCGCTCAAAACTTAGTTGTTCTTTGAAGCAGCTGGTGACTATACTTTCTACTACTTAAGGACTTTCTTGTGTGTCTTATGACACAGTTAGGAGCTGGAAAAATAAATTTGAATCTGGTAAAGAGTCCATCAAAAATGCACCAAAATCAGGTAGTCTCGTAAAGAAATCGTTTCAATAATAAAGGAAATCATTGAAGGAGATTCCAGATTTACAATTCGTGATATTGCACCAAAAGTAGGCATATCACTATCAACGGTTCACCTTATTTTGAAAAAGCATTTGTAAGTCCGAAAGATTTTTGCTAGGTGGGTGCCACATCTGTTGGCTGATGAACAAAACAGACAACGGGTTAAAGTGACCAGAAAGATGCTTCAAATGTTTTAAACTTGTGACATATAGCAGTTTGCCAATGTCGTCACAGGTGATGAAAATTGGGTATATTATTTTGAGCCCGTCAGAAAGTTTAGCAATAAAATCTGGGCCTCTTAACATAGCAGACGCCCAATAATTGCCAAACGGTCATTGAGTGCAAGGATGGTTTGGTATGCAATTTTCTTCTCTGGTGAAGGAGTCGCAATAAAAGTGCCGATGGAAAATGTCAAAAAAAACATCACCGTAAAGCACTACAAAGACATAGTACTGGAGAAGCCGAAAAATATGATCAGAAATGACGCCCTGTCACTGGTTTTAAACATATCCGTCTTCTTCATGGCAATGTCCCTGCTCTTGCCTCAGACATAGTTACGGTGTTTTTGCAGAAAGATCAAGTAACTGTTTTGCCTCACCTCCCGTATTCTCTAGATCTTGCCCTTTGTGATTTCTTTATGTTTCCAAAATTGAAATAATTCCTTGCTGGGCGGAAAAACTAGTCCTGACAAGCTCTTGGATATGCTGTTCATCAGTACCTTATTTCTGTGCCCAAATCAGCGTACCGTGACGCCTTCAGAAAGTGGATACATCGGTTGAAGTTTTGCATTTCTAGCCATGTCCAGAGAGTTCTATGATGGAATGAGCACTTTTGGGCTTACTTGAAATTTGAAGTCTCCAGATAGAAATAAGCAATTCTTTTCGAACATCCCTCGTACTGACGTATTTTCGCAGACAAGCAAAACCAAAGATGGCCGCCACTGGCCGTATTCGATTACCTATCAGATCTAAAATCGCAAGTGTGCAATAGTAGACCATTGCGGAAACATTCCGGACAAATTTCTCTAAAATACGCCTGGTGGTATCGGTAGAGACACTTTAAGGCGACAGTAACATTGTGAAGCAAAAGGAATGAAGACTGCTTCCGATGTTGTTAACCCATTTAAGCCAAACGGAATTTCCTGTTCTTATCAATTGGACGAGTCCATTTCCATTTTAAGGGTTGTTGTGTAGTTTTTCGATTTTAGAACGATCGGTAAGCAAACCAGACCAAGCGCCGCTGGGTTTGCATTGTTTGTATATGTCCCACAAAAAGGACGCTAGGCGTATATGGGTTGGCGTCCCCCGAGGGACCCGGCAAAGAAAAAATTATCATAAATTTGCGATTATTTTCTTACTCATCAGTTTAAACATATAATGTGATCATTCTGATCATTGAGACGGTTCGTTTAAGTACCCAACTCATGCTTTGGTTGAGAAATAAGAAAATTATTGTTTTTATTTTAGGGCGCGACCTGAAACAAGAACCAGTATATATAAATTGTTGCTATTGCACTTCACAAACAGTGAATAACAAAGCGCTGACCAAACTGCATGGACACAGAGGTTTGTCTACATCTTTGCTGTAGGCAAGCAACATTAATAGGTTTTCTCCCGGTGTAAATCAATTATAAACAAAACAAAGAAGATGTATTACCAATGCGAAAAAAATGCACGTAAAGGGCACTGACCGATCACATAATTATCAAGTCCCCACCAAAACCCAGCTTTGCAGAGTACATTAAGTAGGGTGGGAGGGTGTTTTTTTCTCTTGTAGACAGGTGCCCATTTTTACTGATTGCCAATACCATGAACGATCAAAATTGTATCATTTGAGCCATGACATGTGATTTCCAACAACGTGCCATTTTGACAAGTGTAGACTCAGATGAGCCTGTGTGGCCTCCTTTTTAGCTTGGAAACTCAAAATGATGTTCGGTCAATTGCTTAACTGTTATAGAATAGTCAAGCGTCAAGCAAAGACTCTGATCAGACTGCGCGTATGCGCAGGCTGGTCTGAGCCTTTGTTGGTCGCACATACCACATTGTTGGCAATCTCATGAGGCGGCTAATTTGCATATAAAACACAATGGATAAATTAGATGTTTTCTATGTTAGAGCTAGGTGTTATTTCACTGCTATCATTTATATAGTATATAACATGTATCACAAATTGTTCGTTCCGTTTTAAGGCAACTATATATACCAATATATATGCTTCCAACAGAATAACAAATTAAGGGGCTACTTTGCCCCCTCTCTATCAGGCTAAAAATGATGATTTTTACTAATTTCTTCATGATGCTTTTTATTAATAAGAACAATAGCCCAAGTGTAACAGTCTGGTATTTATTTGACTTCTATTGTTGTTATGGTAACAAAAATCGCCGCCAAAATAAGCTGAAAATAGAAAAGTGACCATTTTGGAACAAATTTGAGACTTTTGACAGAGAACTTTACAAATAGCAGAAGCAAATACCAAAAGCATTCTTTAACAGATGATAAGAATTATCAGGGCACACAACATATATATATTAAAAGGTCTTAGTTTTGGTATTTAGCTGTGCTGATCGATAATTGTTTTAAATTGGTCTCCCAAAGCCTCTAAGTTGATCCAAGATGGCCTATTTTGGTGGCCATATTTTGTACTATAGCAACGTTAAAAAATAAAAATTGTCAGGCTTTTAAACTTGGCTTATTCTTCTAATAAATCAATGAAAAGTAACTTACAGTTTTTCAGGGCGGGGGGGGGGGGCAAATTAGCTCCCAAATGCAAGTAGTCCTTTTTATGATCATGGAAAAAAACTAAAAAGAGTTGGTTTCAATATATAAACCTGTTCTTGGAAAAGAGGGCTAATAATATCAAAAGGATTCCAATCGCGGACAGCCTTCACCGCAAATATTGCGTGTTTTCCTCCAAAGTTACTATTTAAAAATTGTTTTAATTCTGGTTTCCCTGATATGAACCGCTATGCGTTTCTTTGTTATTATACAGTGAAACCCTAGATGCAGTTTATAGATATCTTCCAAGAATGATCTGAAAATCTAAAAAATATACTAAGGTTAAAGTAGCTATGAAAACTATATAATATTTATCTCGCAATCACAGAAATGTAATATGAAACAGCTCGACTAATGAACTCTTCACCAAAGCATTATAACTTTGGTATCAAGTTTACATGACCAGGCTTCGAGAATGCTTGTTGAATCGCGAGGCTTGCCGAGAACGCTTGTTGAATCACTCTTCAAACTACCGATTATAATAATATATTACATGTTTGATGGGAAATTACCATGATTTATCAAACAAATAAAATCGGTAATTTTGTTTTTGCCTAGAAAGATTTATTTCCTCGAGGGAAAAAATCCATTTAGCCGGAACTCCTTTTTTCTGACCACAAGTGACCCAAGGCATCGATGAGATGATACGCATGTCATATTCAATTTCGTTTTATTATTATCAATTTTTAAACGAGCATAACGCTTCTCTGCACTTTTGACGTCACAAACATTAACAAATGACGTCATTTGCACATGCGATGACGTTGCATAACGTTTCTGTCTTCCAACACTGAAACTGAAGGATCGAGGAACAAAAACGAAAAATTCTAGAAAATCACAATGAATTTTGTACCAAAGTAATCGTTACGATCTAACTAAGAAAATGACTACCCACACTTTATGTTTTCGTTCACTAATAGAAAAGTTACAGACGTTTGAAATTCTGAGGTGGACTCGATGTAGAAGATTTCCAAAATGGCGGACTTCCAGGGAACAGCTAGCTGATGTATTACTACTCGTGTTAGAATTAGACATGCCATGATCCCGCTAGTTTTACCACATCGCATACCGTAGTATTTTCTTGATTTGAGCAAGCAGAATACATGTAATATACAGTTTATTAAATCGTTCCATTTAAAATATGGGATTTATAAACCTCGGGAGGTGGTAAATCCGATAAAGAAACGAGTGCGTAAGCGCACTCGTTTCTTTATCGGAATTACCACCTCCCTCGGTTTATAAATCCCATATTTCAAATGGAACGATTAATAAACTCTATTTAAGGCTCGCGTATTTGTACTGCAATAACTCGCTTTTTGTGCAATTCCAATGCGTTGTACGTGCGTTCCATTTAAATTGCGTTTAAAACGCGAATCAATGCATATCTACGCAATGCAAGATTAGAGACTGTTCATAAGCGTTGCGATAACCAATCAAATTGTTTCGTTTACAAATCGATATTGAACAATGTTGACTCTGTTAAAGTTTTTATTTAGTTTTAACTTAAAAAATTGCAAAATTGCTATATCATCTAGCGTAAAACAAAACAATGTTTAATTTTGCTTAATGTTTTAAACGTCTTTTATCATTCCTATATTGATTGACTATACAGCAACAGCAATGCATTTATTCGCGTTGATAATCAGCTGACGTTATTATCGATTTTTGCGTCGATTCAACGTCATTGACGACGTTATTAAAAACAGTTCAACGTCATGATGACCTGATGATCAAACAAAAACAAACAATCTTTTAATTTTCAGGCTCAGATAACAATTATGTTACACATAAGTACAAATTAGATTAGCAAAAACATACATGTAGCATGGTTGCGACAACAGGTAATGCTCAATTCAGTTTATAATAATTGGGCCTCGACGCGAGAAACCCTGTCTTCGGGGGTTTGCGAACAACACAGGCGCAGACCAGCCTGCGCATCCGCAGGAAATATCATATGTAAACTTGCTGCAGGTGAAATTTCTATTTTCTAGCTAGTCTCAGTAGCTGAGGAGACTGGCTTGAAACTCGCTTTGTCGGACACCCCGAAGACAGGTTTTCTAGCGGCGAGGCCCATAGAGAGAAGGCATATAATAATGTATACACATGTACCAAAATCTACTCCCACAATATTCATATGCGTTAAAATACAGTTGACAATAACTGTCAACATAAATTTACATAGTGTGTACAGTACATGTATACTCAAACAAAAAAGTTACGTCCGATTTTCATGGTACTGTGTCTATCAATCCAGTTAAGATGCTGCAACAAATATAAAACCAAAATGTTTATCAAACGTAGGACACACAAAGATTGGTAATTATTTGATTTTATCTTCTTATCATGAAGAGTTATTGAACCTAATGTGCACACAGCTTTTTCCATTATCATCAGGAAGTTAATCATCAAAACGTGACACACTTTACGTTAAATGGCAGCCAGAAACGTCCGACGATGAAAAACATCTAAAAATTCCAATTCTGCTTATTGAACGAGCGACAGTGCAGTTCAAAACCTTTAATTTACGAAATAATCTGAAATTACCTCCCTTTGAATTAAACAAATAACAATTTAAGAACTTCCAAATCTCCTTAACCTGACATTATTTTGAGACCGTTTTTGCTTTAATGTGTTGTGTTTGTTTATGACAACAATTACAAAAAAGAGAACAACAAAATCTATGGCTGATGTCGGGCATCAAAGATTTACTAGATCTGTGTTTTATACCCCACCCCTTACTGCTAAATCATAAGAGAATTTCCATTATCAATTGGTTTGATGCTAATTAGTCTTAATTAATGTTGAAATGCTTTTGATGACGAAAAAAATCAAATTTGTCCGATTCTGTTGATAACAAAAATAATGGACCAAAAATGCATTTTCTGAGTGTTTTCACGCACGCTCTTGATCGATATTTTATAACGGCAGAGCATGTTACAGATTAATGGATGTGGTCGTAAAAGTAATGCATACAGCTAGAAAGCATAACATCTATAGAGTTTGCTCAGTGGTGTTTAAATGTGCTTAAAAAACTCCGGATTATGACGGACACACAAGCTATTGATGTTGTGACTTTTGATTTTAAGGGTACTCGTGTTCGCTGCTTTGTCAGTGGCTCCACTGATTATCAAATGAAGTTATCTTAGTTGCAAAATGTTTCTAAATGATCACAGTTGGTAATGTGAAAATTTGAATGAAATGCGTTCATACATTTGAAACTGGCAGACATAAACGTCAAGCGGACATAACTTTATTGTTTCAGTATATATGACACAGTTTATGAGATTTTTCGCACATGCGTAATGCCATTAGCTTTCATCTACGACCTCTCGTCAGCATTGGCTCAGTGGCTTGTCTGTGTCCTTGCAGCTCGCATATGCGATACGTACCAAAATCGCGTGTACATATGGACACAGAACCTTTTTACGACAGACGTCATTTAAATGGAGTCTCTTCATTGCTTATACAGATGAGACGCAGCATACGTGGAAACTTTTTTGCAATAAAATATACATGTGTGTACAATAAAAAAGCTTATTGGACGTAGGTGTGTGCACTCTAATCACTGTGTGAGTCCGTCCGTCTGTTAGCAGTTAGTGAAAATGCTCATAACTCTTGAACCACATGGTATATTCTCATCACATTTTGCATACGTATGCATACCAACGCTGTCCATCCACTGGCATGCAAAACAGCCTTTTAAAACTTTGCGGAGCATCAGTCCGGCGGCTCATAACCCTTGAAGCATATGGTGTATTTGGATCAAGTTTTGCATACTATTGTTTTTAACATTGTCTAGCCACTGGTTTGCAAAACGTCGAGGATGCTTTGACAAGCATCATGTTGCCCGATTGAGGTCTTTTAGTGAAAAGACTCAAAACTCTTGAGCCCCATGGAACATTTTGATCAAAATATGCATATTTTTACAGTTTAACATTGCCTAGACAGTTGTATGCAAAACGGTGACGAAGCTTCACCGAGCATCAGTCCGGCCAGTCGTGGTCAGTCAGTGAAAATGTTCATATCTCTTGATCAACATGGTATATTATGATCAAATTTTGCTTACTAATACATTTTAACATCATCTGGCCTCTGGTATGTAAAACTGATCTTTGCTGAAAAATTTGACAGCCGCACCCCGCTTCCACTATAAATTCTGGAACAGCCCTAACCAATACAGATTGTTCAAGTGTATACCCACCAAACCTTTCAGCCATGTTTTAAATATGTGCTTAAAGTCCAAACAGGTGTTCACTATAATCGCTGTGTGGGTTCATCTGTCAGTTCGCCCGTTAGTAGACAGTAAGTGAAAATGCTCATAACTCATGAACAACATGATATATTTTGATCCAACTATGCATCATTCTGTAAGAAATGACCAATTTGCTTTTCACACATTCCTTCTTACACCGGGCATTAGTTAATCTACGTTCACCACGGGTCGTGCACATTACGGTCAGTTGATTATAAATAGAATGATTCGATAAACTATATATATATCGTGCATTCTGCTTGAACAGATTGCACACATTTTAGGAAAAATACTACAGTGTCTAGCGTGATTATGATTCGTCATACACCAGCTGTTGTTGCTGAAAGAATTGGAAGGCCACCATTTTGAAAATCTTCCTTAAGTCCACTCGTATGACGGCTGTAATAACGTCGCCTTGTATATACGCCAAAATTGCGATTTCGATGTAGGTCTTGTGACATATGATGCATAAACTCTAACATTCGTGCTATCTTTTTATTCAAATGATTAAACCCGTTGCAAAACCAAAACAGTAAACTACTCAGCAAAGCATCGCGTTTTATCTAATGTCCCTTACTCGTTTAATAAATTCAATCAACCAGGAGCACCAATGCAATATCCTCTATATATATTTCAGCACAGGATGTATTCCAACAATTGCCTGGAGCTATATCTACAGAACACGCCGGGTCAGCACCATTGCTTGCTGGAGTTATATCAAGAGGTCAGCGTCGAACTGGGCAGCTGATAGGAGAGCGAGTTCCAGCAGTTGGTGGGCACAGAGATGGGGAGTTGACTTCGAGAGCGATTGGAAGAACAGCTGGGGAGCGTCGGAGAGGTCAAAATAGAATCGGAGGATTTCCAAGAATTATAGTGGGACAAACTGGGGATCCTCTAAGAGGTCTAGGCAGACTCGGGGGATTTTCAAGAGGTATTGGTGCCCATATTGGAGAGCGTCTTAGAGGTCCAGACATAATCGGGGGGCTTTCGAGAGGGACTGGTGGACAATCTGAGGAGCTTATCAGAGGTGTCACTGGACAAACTGGAGAGTTAATGAGAGGAGTTGATCCTCGATTTAGAGATAATTGGTGGCTCAGAGGTATCGGGCAAAGAGAGACGGCTGTTAGAAGAACAGTTGCAGCGCCCACATCCAGAGAGCTAAGAGCTGCACGCAGAATAGTCAATACGCTAACAGAACTGATGAGCCCCAGACGAAGGATTGTGGGCGGTCGGGTTGTGAGAGCTTGTACTCAATATTTGGATTTCATGTTTCTGCAAGATAGTAGCGCAAGCATAGGACAAGCAGAATTTACACAGGGACTGGAGGCATCCAAGGTAAATACATATTACAGCCATCTATAGTTAACTCATAGTCATTTAGACCAGACCCTGATTTTCTTAAAGTTCAGCTCAACTGAGCATGACATTATCCATCTCGAAATGTCAGTTTTTGGCATTGTGACATTTATAACAGGTTAAATACAGCCTTTGAGAGTTTTAAAGCAAGCACCATTTGCTACTTTTCAGTGAATTAGTTCTTTATGAGCAGTTGAAAATTCATGCTCAATTGGGTTGAGCAAGAAAAAGTATAACCTTTGGGCCAGAGTTATCAATATGAGTCATCAATAGTTTGAGTTACCCATTTACCTCATAGAGACGCCTTTTATCACTTTTGCAAATAGAGCAGACCCAGAGCAGGCAGCTCCTGTAAGAGCTGCCTGAACAGGGTCTAATCTGTTTGCTTATAGAAATATGACTAGATATGATCCTATACTATGGACCCAACAAGTAATTTGTTTGCAAACATGAAAGTTTACTCATATAATAAATAATGCATAATGGGCGGAGCTTAGCATGAATATTCATGAATGAAAGGCTTAAAAGGGAATTGTCTGTAAAGAACAGCTTACGTGACAATGCCTTTATTGCGACATTCATAAGTATTTTATATCTTCACTGCTTGTGTTGTACATGAAATTACTGACGTTTTGGAATTACGTTTGGTGCTTGACTGTAAATTAAGGCTCCCATGTTTGTGTTTTATTGTTGTTTGGTTATTGTGTTGTTGTGCAATATTAAGTGTCCTTTTCTAGTTTTGCATTCATGTCGCAGGAGAAAGAGAGCCTGTTGCTTTACTGTAATTGTCTTCTTGTCATGTGACTGTTGGTGTTTTCTGTGTCTCTTCCCTACGGAATTACCATGTGTTGGTCTGCAGGGTGTGATTTTGGCATTTTCTAGTCATATTCACTTTCATTTTAGGCATGAAATTTTAGATAAACTTAAAGCTAGAGATTTAAATGCGACCAGTTTGTCTACTTATGATTTTCCTACTCTTTACACTACTTTACCTCATAATTTAATTAAAGATAAACTTATTGATCTTATTGAAAGAACCTTCCAGAGAGAAGGCTATCCTTACCTTGCATGTAATGACAGAAATGCATTTTTACTTCAGAAGAACCTAAAAAATATCATGCATGGTCTTGTCAAAATGTATGTGATGCGCTGACCTTTTTGTTGGACAACATTTTTATTCGATTTGGCACCAAGCTGTACAGACAAGTAGTTGGGATTCCTATGAGCACTTATTGTGTTCCCCTTGTTGCAGATTTATTCCTGTTTTGTTATGAGAGGGACTTTATGGTGTCTCTTTCTGATGATAAGCAGGCTGATGTTATTGATACGTTTAACACTACATCCAGATATTTGGACGATATTTTAAACATAAATAAATTTTATTTTGACAATATGGTAAGTCGAATATACCCTTCAGAGCTCCAACTCAATAAAGTCAATACCGAAGCCGCATTTTGGACTTGCATTTGTCTATTTCTAATGATATTGTTTCTATCAAAACTTATGATAAACGTGACGACTTTGATTTTTTTGAAATTGTCAATTTCCCATTTTCAGATGGTGATGTTCCTCACTCTGCATCCTATGGAGGCTATATCTCTCAGCTCATTCGTTTTGCTAGAGCATCTAGTTATGTTGCTGACTTCAACACTCGCAATAAATTGTTAACTCAAAA
Organism: Loripinus fragilis; assembly: GCA_964019695.1. NCBI lineage: Eukaryota > Metazoa > Mollusca > Bivalvia > Lucinida > Lucinidae > Loripinus > Loripinus fragilis. The sequence goes on along the minus strand of OZ026527.1, from coordinate 82,579,019 downwards.
ACTTCTTAAACGAGGCTATTGGTATCATAAACTTCGCAAAACATTTTCTAAATTTTATAGACGATACTATGATTTGATTTCTAAATTCCAAGTTGGACTTAAATCTCTCTTGCGCCAAGGACTTTCGGAACCTGATTTTTCTGGTGACTTGGTGTATAAATTGAAGAATAATGTTGGCTCTAATAATTTTTAGCGCAGTTCATTAAAATAATTTCCCATTATAAAAAGATTGGCTATAACATTTATGTATGGCAACAGACTGAATGCTTGGTGGTCAACCCAATCACGGTTGGCAACTTTGCTTTCCTCTTTAAATGCAGCCCTGTGGGTCGTTCCAAGGCGGTACTTCTTTTGTGGATCTTTTATGGGGTTTTTTCTGTCTTGTGTTTGCTATGTCTTTGTGCGCGTCTGTTTATATGTGCTTTGTGGTCACCTGCTGGGAAAGGGCTGACCTCTTGGCCCTCGTTTGTGGTGTCTAACTGTGAGTTTGTCACTTTCCCATTGGTATCCTGCGTCAGGTGTGGTACTTGATTGTATAGATTCCTGATCTTTGCACCCTTACTTACTTTAATGTAGGTATATAGTCCCACTTGATAGCTGCGCATACATATTAAATTAAAGAATGACTTTACAATATGCGAATTGTACAAACTCTCGTGAACTGGCCTCGAACATATACGAGGGGGGTTCAATACGAGGGATGATCCTAAAGTTCTGATTGTGGCGTGATATATGCAACATGCCTGAAAACTGTACCAAATAATAATATATTCCTTGTCTATACACCACTTTGACCAGTTTTATGTAACTTAAGGAGCAAACTACCCTGAAACAGCCATTCCCTCAATGCAATGACTTATCAAGCATACTCTGCATTTGAAAGACCTCACAATTTTGACAAAAGCGGTCTCAGCAATTCGTTTTTATGGCTGCTCAATGTACATCTGGAAGCCAATATGTCCTGTATATATGGCGAAGTTTATATATGATTGCGGGTTCTTAGGCCCTTAGATGTATTGCTATGCAGCTGCCAGATATAATCAAATTTTGGACCACTTTAAGTTTTGACTGGCCCTTACTGTCACAACAACAGCTGTATCAATTGTAAAAAAAGATTTGAGGCAATATTAGGTTAACTGGGTCTGAAGCAATTATGAATGGTCGGTATCGTCTAAGACTGATAGTAACCCACATAAGGAAATTAACACAAGTCCACAAATTAGGTCAATATTCGAAGGTACACTTTACATGTGTATATCTAAAAATAAAACCCAAACAATTGTCCAAATGTGTACTATATCATAACATGATGCAATATGGGATAACATTGAGCACTAAGCATCCCTCGACGCATCCATCTGAAACCAATAACAATTTTGAAAATTCTTATTTTAAAATAAATCATTTTTTTGCAATATTCCATTTAAGATTAAGATATTTCTTAATAAAAATAATATTGATCTTAAATATTTTGCCGATATTAGTTTCGCCATGTTTTTATTCCGAAGCGATAGACAAAAAAAGATGTCCTTGGAATGAATATTCTGCAATGTACTCAAAATGACGTAGTTGTCAATTTCAATGACGTCATATGAATTGCGCATTGTGAATTAAATATTGAATCAACACAACATGTCGCCATTCTTACATTGAATGGACATGTATAAGTAACAAAAGTAAACATACAATACAGTTTTATTTTGTGGTTTTTAAAGATGTCAGGCTTTCCTCTTTAATTGCACGCGGGTGTGTCAGACTTCAGACTCTATGATGGTTCCAACTTAAAGACTTATCTATTGATGAGATGGTAGGGGCATGATGCTTTGGCTGTTTGTCTGACCCACCGGGGTTTACCTGTTGGATTTCTTTTGCTCCGGTATTCAGTTTAATTTACTGTTGAGTCCTTATCCTTGCTTCATCTCCTTGTTATATCTTGATTTATATGTTTTAGGAGATGATGCATTGATAAGTTAGGGGTCTTTCATGCAAACCAAATATCTATGTGTCTTGATCCACATCTGAATTAAGGGTGAGGTTGGCGCCGTTAAACCGGTTTAAGCCCTCCAGTAAAATATTTTACTGACCGTTCCAAGGCGGTACTTCTTTTGTGGATCTTTTATGTTTTTGTTCTGTCTTGTGTTTGCTATGTCTTTGTGCGCGTCTGTTTATATGTGCTTTGTGGTCACCTGCTGGGAAAGGGCTGACCTCTTGGCTCTCGTTTGTGGTGTCTACTGTGAGTTTGTCACTTTCCCATTGGTATCCTGGGTCAGGTGTGGTACTTGATTGTATCGATTCCTGATCTTTGCACCCTTACTTACGTTGAATGATTCAGATTCAAATATTATAAGTCTATAACATGAAAACAGGTCAGTGGTATACAGTGGGCCATATATAATGTGCTGTAATTATTAAACAATACAGTACAGCGAGAAAATACTAGCATCATTATAAAGGTAAACGCTAGTTCTTGTGAATGGTGCATGGTATGCCTCTCAAAAATGTCTCTGGTAACGATCAGACCTTTTGGATCATCCCTCATATGTAATGAAAATCTATTTATAGTGCTAAAACCACTGAAGTGAATCTTGTGCAATGTGCATTTATGTGTATATCAGTCTTTCAAAAACACGCGATGACATAAAATATTTTGAGCTCAAAGACGCTTAGTAATATACACTGTCAGTGTTAAATTATGGTTGGAAACACTATTATACTGCTAAGATCCATGGCTATATCCTTACTTGGATTAAACTCTGATAAGGGGCGCGTGACATATATAATGGAATATGTGGTGCCTAGGGGCATAATGAAATGGCATATGGAACAGTTGCGAGATGGATTCGCAAATTAAAAGGCTGGCTAGAGTTAATAGAAGATGCACCCAAACCTGGACAAAAACATCAGCAAATACTAAAAAAAGATTAAAAGTCAAAGACATTATTGCACAAGATGCACTATACACAGTGAGAGATATACAATGTAGCTAGAATTGTTGGGATATCTGTAGTGTCAGCATACACTATTCTGAAAAAAGAAAATCTAAAAGTATGGCGGTTGACAGCTAGGTGGATACCCCAATTATTAACTGATGAGGAGAAACTCTAACGAGTGAAAGCAGCTGTGGAATTATTGAAACTGTATCCAAAATTTGACAAAATGGTGGTTAGTTCTTTTGTTACTGGAAACGAAACGTTGGATATTGTTTCGAGCCAAAACGTAAAGTTAACAATAAAATATGGGCGACGAAAAATGACAATCGTCCTTGTGTAGCTCAAAATGCAAAGCAGAAAGAAAGTAATAATTGCCACATTTTCGGGGACAAATAGACAAATGACTCAAATAGCGGTTCCTAAGGGACGATCTGTGAATGTCATCTTCTATAAAAATCGTGTTCTCAAAAATGATAAAAAGTACTTTGTAAATAGACGCCAAAACACATGTTTTAAAGGTATAAACCTGCTACATGATACTGCTCCCTGCCATAAAGCTACCGATTTTCTTCGTCAAGAAAAAGTGAAAACTGTTCCACATCCGCCGTATTCTCCAAACCTGGCACCATGTTGATGTCTTCTTGTTTCTGAGATTTATAAAGTACTTGACTGTGTGGCGTTATGGCTCCTGGGCTGCTCATGGATCTGGAATTTATCAGTGTCTTATTTGTATGAGGGCTGTTCAAATATGAATGCAAGTAGCTTCACAACTTTCTTCATATATGAGCTAAGACAAAAAGCATACCTTTCTGGAAAGAAGTATGTGTTGCCTTTACAATGGCACCAAACATAAAGAAGCACACACTATATTTCTCAAGTTACAGACGCATATATAAAGTTCACGCCTTCATACCGAAGTTTTTCTGAAGCAAATTGCAATACACGTTTTGGTATATGTCTGGATAAAGTGTCATATCTTTGTAAGTTTGAGAAAAGTTACACCAAATTTTAGATGCAAGTTTAAATAGCGTTCACAAAGTTGCGTGCTGGAAATATTTATATAATCCTGTTTCAATCAAGATTAAAAAGGCACGTTTGTGACGCCATTAATTTTATAGTTGACGTCATTTTGAGTAATCTACTGGTGGTGTTATCTTTTTCGTTGCGTTTTGCTAAAAATATGCTTAATATGTCATAAGGGAGTTTTCAAAACGCGCTGTCCTCTATTTAAAGAGTTGATCACATTTATATGATGTTTCAAGCATTTTGCTGCCTCTTAATGATGTGTGTAATTAATCAAAATATGTTTAATCTGTCTAGCGCTCAAGACCAGGTGAGTAGTTTTCTTGTATATAATGCCTATAGTGGTCAAACTTAGAATAAGGCCTTAATGTTATGGTAAACAAATAAGTATAAATTCTATAACCCCTTCACTTATGAAATTTTTGACTTAATTAAAATGCTTTTAAGCGATTAAAAATCACCCACTATCTGCAACAACTCAGAATCAGCATATTGTCTTTGAGTGATAGTTAGTTTTAATATTGCTTCGTGCATTTTGTAAAAGATACGTTCAAATGAAAACTGAAAGGTGGTGCTTTGTTTTCCATTTATTTGCCAACATAAAAAGACTTTAGTGAATACGATTCGATTTAATTTTGCAAAAACATGCGTGATTAGTGCAACTTGCACAGACTCATTTTATAAGAATATGGGGATACTTCCCTTAAAAATTCAAGAAATTTCACGGTTTATTAAAGAATTATACGCCCGTCTAGTAAGTATATCACTGTTATATGTTCAAAGTATTGAGTTTGTTAATATACTAGGGTAACCCTCATTTAAAGGGATATAACTCGATAGGTATACTGTATTTTTCTTTAGGTCTGGTGCCAGTTTAAAGCTGATATATAGTCCTTTATGGAAACGTATATCATTTTGGCGTAGCATATATGTGCCAAAAGTTATGAAGAAACTTGCATTTATATTTGACCATACCTCGTATACCTATAAACATCTATTAAAGGGCTTTCCAGCAGCGTTTTAAAAGGCTGAAATTATGTTTATCTCATGGTGGGGAGTAATTTCAGGGACTCAAAAAATGTTTGTATTTGTATTTCCAGTTTTATTGATTTTATACCACTGTTTCCATTACATATTAAACCCCCTCGTACATCCATATTGCAGCTAAGTGACTGGTGAGTGGCTGCAGGGATTACTGATGGTTAGCTGTACTATATATGCGAATAATTTCCGTTCTGTTTTTTTAACAGGAAACTGTCCAGTTCCTCAATGACGTGTTCCGCTGCCCCATCTCAAGAAGGGGTTCAAGAGTCGGGTTGATTGAGTTCTCATCTCGTCAGAAAACACATTTGGAATTCAGTTTCTACGAGCATACTTCAGAACAGGCGGTACTGAACGCCATTGACGCTGTTAGCTATGATAATGGTAATAACAGGCATTTACTTGAATGTGTAATTAAAAACAATGCATTATTTTGTTGTGGGTATGGCACAATGAGACAAAGCAAATGGTTAAACTGGCGAATAAAGAAAACATTTATAATTTTACGCCAAACCATTTTGAAGATTTAGGGACTTACCTCCGAAGCGTTAAACCCCCTTTAAATGCCCATGTTGACGTATCCACAAAACGAAACGTAAAGGCAAACGTTCCAGCCTTTATCTGGATTAAATGCCAAAACAATTTATAAATGTCACCGGTCGTGAGATCGGTCCTTCACAATGACAAAATGAATTAAATATAAGCTCCACAGAAAGCATAGAACCTATCTGTTCAAGGTCTTTATGGCAAGTGCCGTACAAAAATAGGCCTTTGCAACGCATACCCTGAAACCTAGTGTTATCACCCAAGAACATAGATTTTGTAAACTCATTGGAAACGTCTCGTGCAGATGCTTCCAAAGAGTGCACCAAGTCCAGATTCATTATTGTGAAACAGGTAGCGAATAATGTACCAGGCATAGGAATTTAAATAGGAATTTGGCTGCCAAGACAAGTTAACATTCAACATGATAATAGGTCGGATTTATGAAATATTCAGAAATCTCGCATTTTCATTTACAAAATCACATTACAGCGATACTTTACAAAATACAATTCACATATTTCCTAATACAAAACTATGGAATACAATATGTACATACCTGGAACAATAATATATATAAAATATATTAAATATGAGCTCCACAGAAAGTATAGAACTTATCTGTTCAAGGTCTATATGGCAAGTGCAGTGGTGCATATTAGTGCGGGGTCCAAGCCTGCCAAAATATGGTCTCGTAGTACTCAGCGTATAACAGCAGATTTTTGTTAAAATTGATTATATAATAGGTTATATTTAATAAATTTGCATGTTGCCAAGATTAAATCAAGGGCAGTAACTCGCTAGGCTGCTTCAAAGTATGACGTCACAAATATCAAAATTGCAGTAATTCGTTTTGAAAGCCTCATTTCAACTTAAATTTCTCAGAAGCTTTTGTATATTTTCAAACAAAGTCAATGCATTTCTAGAATAAAATTATGTAGAATTATTTTGACAGTATTTCAAAAATCGATACACTTATCTACGGTGGATTATTATGGTCATGAATAAGTATGGGTAAATAAGTTTCTTATACATTTTAAAATAGGGGGTGTATCGAATGTATAATTTCCTATATCAGTGATGAGAACAAAATAATTTTTACATATCTTATAGTCTATTATATGCGCACTTAGTATGCAGAAAATATTTAAAAAATTAAGTTGTTATTATTACATAATACGGCAATGAATATAATAGGTATATTTCACGAAAAATGCTCCGTTAAGCTACAAAAAGAGACAAAAAAATATGTTAAATGTTTCTGGTGATCACAATGTCAGTAATAATATTTTATGAAATCAGTACTAATACTATGGAAGCACCAACATGCAATATTCACACGATATTCATAACTATATGTTGTAACTAATAATTAGAAGATCATAAAATAATTTGTTTCAAATAATATGATTATGTTATACTTAAAAGAAATGATTTGTGGAGTGTTTGCCACTGAATAAGCATTTATCTTGTAATTTGAAAGCTCCCTTAGCTTCTGATTCTGTTTTTGATACACATTCAATTGGTTGGTTTGATAACAAACATTCAAGTTTGTTCTGATTTGTAAAGTGTTTATAACACTGCCTGTGCCATTTAGGTTTCCTCTTGACCGATGATTGCCATATCATTAGAACCATAATTATTATGTGGATTATTTTCTAACCTCAGCTTACGACATAAACCTTGGACAGTTCCCCTCCCAAGGCTATCTACACTTTCACTTTTGTGAGAGAACACACAAAGTTCAGAACTATATTGTTCATACCTTTACAGGAGAAAAAATATATCTCTGGTTCTACACCATCTAATGATTCCATGGCAACTTGCCACTGCTTAATAACTATGGTGACAGTGAATTTAAAAATACCTGTTTATGCTTAAGTAACGTTGCCATACGCTTCAACTCAAACTTTATACCTTAAAGACGTTTTCAAAATTTTCAAATTATGCACAAATGCAAATATCAAAGCTAAGTCTTGAAAAATTCTTATATAAAAGAGGTACTTTCCTCTTTTAAAAAGAGAATTATAATAACCAGTATATCCTACAAACGTTTATCTAACGTTTTATCTGCCAATTAGGCGTAATAGGACAAGAAATTAATTCTAAATATATAGAGTTAATTCTAACAGGCAGACTAGTCGAGGGACAATCCTTTTACAGCGAGTCTGCTGTAAAACAATTCTATTGCAAATTTATCTATGGGATTCAACTAGATTCAGCTTATCCTACATCTTGCCTGATCGTTCATCTAGTGCCATTTAATTCCCATGCAATCTCTATACTTTTAGAAGGCACTAGACCCCTGTCTTCTTGGCTCCCATTTCTGGCGCAGGTACACTCTGTCAATTCAAATGCAGCACATTGGAGTTATTACTTAATTATATAAATTCCTGATCGTTGTCGCCTTTCTTACTAGTTATATTGGGGGTTACTCAAGGCTCATTTGGGAGACTGGTAAACTTGTTGCATTACAGCTGACACTAGTGCCCATGCTAAATTAAACAGCAGTGATGTTCACCAGTGTACATAGTAATGCAGGAAAACCACTTTACACTGTTGCTAGTGTGATTATCCCATACGAACAAAGTTTTTCAGTACGTGTAACTAAGAAGTGGCAATTAAAAATAAATCATGACTAGTGTGAAAGAGTAATGATTACGATAATAGGGTAAATGAAATAGTGAAAGATAAAACAAAAACAATCAAGTGTAATGTACCTAAAAAGATAAATAAGTATGACCAGGAAATGCCACAATTACACACTGCAGCCCAACCCACGACACCGTGAGGAAGAGACACAGAGCATCAACAGCACTAGCAAGAAGACAACCAGCTATTTCTTCCTCTGCCAGATGATTGCAAAAGTGAAATAAAAGTAAGTAAGGGTGTAAAGATCAGGAATCGATACAATCAAGTACCGCACCTGACCCAGGATACCAATGGGAAAGTGACAAACTCACAGCAGACACCACAAACGAGAGCCAAAAGGTCAGCCCTTTCCCAGCAGGTGACCACAAAGCACATATAAACAAACGCGCACAAAGACAAATCAAACACAAGACAGAACAAAAACATAAAAGATCCACAAAAGAAGTACCGCCTTGGAACGGTCAGTAAATTATTTTACTGAAGGGCTTAAACCACTAAGTAATGCATAGCAAAACAATGACCAATCACAACACCCACCCACCCCAAACAATAACCAGTGAATCAATAACAACAGAGCCATCGCCTTAGAATAGATGGAAGCCATATTATGTATTTTACAGGCGCCTAATCTTCGCACTAGATTATGCAGTTGGTAAACACAACAATTGTTTAGCTCGCATGTATGTTCCCTAGCTTATGCGATGCATCATCACATAGAAAGGAAAATAAAATGGCTAATGACTCATAGAAAGTCAGAGCTAACGAAAAACTCAAGTTGTGCCAAGGTGGGCCCAGCCAAAGACAAGCATCAGGCACCAACCCTCGATGAAAGTTTTAGGTCAGTTTCTTCATTGACTCTTAGGCCCGACACACTGCCATGCAATTAAAGAGGAAACCATAGAAAGCCTGGATAGTTATATATGTACAACCAAGCATGCAGACGGTCGCATGATATCCCTGCGATGGTTGTCACAATGACAACAATGTTTTTATTCAAAGTGAATTTCAAGTCAAATTAATAACTATCTAGATCAAACGTAAATTCCTCGGTAATTACTAATTTATTTTGCCACTCTGTTTCTTTATCTGATTCTACCAAAACCTTCGTTATTTGCAGCAGAACAAGTAGGATTTCCGGATGCTTTAAGCGACTTAGTACCATCTCGCGACCCAAACTCTCATAAAAAGCTAAATCAAAAATGTAATATGATTTTGATCATTAGACATAGAAATCGACGTGCAAAATTCTTAGTTTTTATATACTTCACATTTGCTACAAGGAGGCGGTCTCTTACCCATATTGTATGATAAAATGTTAAATAAGAAGACATTTTTGCAGATTATATAATCAGTTGTATTACGTGGGCTTGAATGGCAGTTATTTAAACGAATGGTTTTGTTGTTGCTAATCATAATATACCAAACATCTTTTAAAAACTTCACAGAACAACGATTTAGATAGACATGTTTTCAAAAGATTTTGCTCTAAAACTTCATTCAAAGGATTGGTGAAATACAGCACGTTTATACATAGTAATAAGTCGTAAATGAAAGTGGTTGGCTAACATCTTTTCATACGACATATATTGATAGTAGTCACCAGGCTCTATCAAATTACATATACATCATAGATACTCAACTTATGTATTGTGTGAAAGACAAGAAACCTTAATGATTGTCATCAATCAGATACTTTGACATACCTTCCTACAGTAAATAAAAGCATTTTTACGTATTGATTATGCGAATTCGACCAACAAATGAGAGCCACTGTAACATAATATGATCAAAATTAGGGCCATGTTTTATTATCCCCCTGCTTTCTTATACCACATTTTTAGGATTGGCAACATAGCAATTTATATCAAGCAGACACATGTATTTAATACTTGATAAAAAAAATGAGTACTGCGAAGCCATACTTTGGCATATTTGGACCTTGAAATTAGTATTGGTTGTTGATGCCAGTAGTGACCTTAAATTGATCACTATCTTAATTATTGTTTGTATTAATTGCACCATGACAGTGTAATATTACAATCGAATCATCCTGCAAATAATTACCTTAAGAATAAAACAATCATAGCATTTTAAAACAAAATACTTTTGTTATACGTCCTTCTGATTATATACTTGACAGCAAAAGAAACGCATATTTTCAATATCCATTTAATACCAGAAACCCTTATCAAATGTTAACCTAAATGGTATGAACATGTTTGAATGGACTCACGCGTTCGTTCCAGACCATTTTATTCGTCGTTACACAGTTAATTTTTTTTTTTTGATAATTAATGCAAAAAACGCAAAACCAGCGCTGTACATTGGAAAACACATGATTTGAATCCGATTTCATTGCATGTCACGATAACACACTGTAACAGATAAGAAAACAGCATTAAACTTTAAAATTCACTGCTGTAGAAAATAAACTGCTAATCCAAAAATCTTCATTTTTGGCATTGTTTGCATTGGTATTGAAAACCACCGGAATCTTTGGGGTGTAAGAATATCTGGAACAGTATGATTGATGTCAAGTAAGGTAATGTCCAACAAAACCGTTTAAAACAATTGCTTGGACCTTTTCATGCCTGTATTCATCACACTTCCGGTTATTTGTCCGATAATGTAACTGGATCACAAAAGTCCACTGTAAAGAATATCAGAAAATTTAAACTTCATAAGTAGTCCGCATGTCATGATTATCACGCAGCGTGATTTTCATTCAAATCCGTTCAGTGGATTTAGGCAGACACCATCTTGAAAATCGCCTTTATTATGAGTTATTTTATTACGCCCAGAGTTACGTCCCTTTATTATCATTATTCCAGTGACCCATCCATTTGTGATGCATTTGATAAGTCACATGTTCAATACATCAGCGATACCTTACATATCATTAGATTAGGATTTAAACCCCCTATTTATACACTTTACCAATTATGCAAAATATGCGTTTCTTTTGCTGTTCAGTATAAGTTTCAACAATTAATTATGAATATGGCAGTTTTGTGCTTTCATAATATTAGTATTGATAATATAAAACATTATTACTGACTTTGTGATCACCAGAACATTTTAAAAAACGTGTTTCTCTGTCAATGAATTTTAACTCAGCCATTTTCTTGGAAAATGGGTGTTTTACGTTTTGCCATTTTATGCAATAATGGAGCCGTATTTCTTTCTTAACTTTCTACATGCTGCTTGCCCATATAGTCGACTATAACGTGTGTAAAAATTATTTTGTTTTCTTTACTAATAAGAAAAATATTACATTTGATACAACCCCCTTTCGTGAATTGTTAAGAAACAAATATACCCATACCATTCATGACCTAAATAATTCACCGTAGAGAAATATTTCCATTTTTTAAATGCGGTTAATATAGCCCCATATAATTTATTTCTTAAAAGCACTGATAGTGTTTGATAATATACAAAAATCTCTGAGAAATTCATGTTGAAAAGAAGTTCTCGAAAAAAATACCTCGATTGTGATATTTGTGACGTCATACTTTTGGGCAGCCTCACGGGTAACTGCCCTTGATTTAGCCTTGGCAACATGCAGATGTATAAAATATAACCTTTTATCTAACCATTTTCAGCAAAAATCTGCTGTTATACGCTGAGTACTACGAACTCATTTTCTATGTGACATATGTGAATTGGACCCCGCACTATATTAGTGAAGCATGCATTTTAGCTCAAAAGATAATGCCATAGCGATATAGGCTTTGTTCACAGGTAGCTCACACCCCTTATAACCAGAATACAGGTAAAGTATCTGAGACGGCACACCACCCCGTATAACATGTACGTGTTGGGTAACTCATCTAAATATAGCGGCTATTACATACTTCCTTGCTTTATGAAATGGCGTCCGGACATTTACTTTTAAAAAAATTGCCCTCTGGTGGGATGTGAAACGCATTACATATCTTAGGTAGTTTTATAACAACAAAAACAGCAACAAATACAATAATAATAATAATGCCCATGCATAATTGGTGCAGCTGAAGCTAATCTACATTTTAATAATAAAAAAAACACATACCATCTGACACATATAATGTTAAGATTTATAATCTGAACCTATAAACATGGATTCTACAGCAGCCCTACTGCTATTAATTCATACAAAACGGTAAAAATATAGCAATCACACTCATGGAATGTACAGATTAATAGACAATACCACTCCCCACCAAAAGCATGATTTCACTCCACGTCAAACGCACAGGCAGAGAACTTCTGTCAGCTCAATTGCTTATCGAGAAGCCTCTTGCCAGTTTGGCATGGAGAAATTCACACAATAATAAAGAATGATATTTGCAAAGGCTGGTTATCAGGGTTGTATCTAAACATGCTAACTTTAGAATGCATAGATTAATAGCTGATATCAATCCCCATCACAAGCATGAATCTACTCCACGTCAAACGCACAGACAGAGAACTTCTGTCATCCCAATTGCTTATCAGGAAGCATTTTGCCAGTCTGGCGTAGAGAAATCCGCACAATAATAGTGAATGATATTTCAAGAGGTTGGATATTGGGTTTTTATTCAAACATGCCAAATCCCATTATAATAGTCGATAGACTATTTACAGACTGACATTACCAACCTTTCACAATCTATGACACCCACACACTGCTAAGCAAACTGACGTCCCGACAGTTATGATAAAAAAACACTCATATATCAGGACACTCTCGCAGAATCATATATGATATATAGTTAACAGTGTACATATTAACTGTCTGAATAAACATATGAGCATTTAAAACAATATAGCATGCTAATTGGCAGATCCATCTTGAATATACATACAAACTTGAAAGTATAGGTAGTTCATTGTGTCTGGGCAGATGGCTGTAAATCAAACATGAACATTATTGACTACACAATTATGGACAAAAATAACTTTCAATGGAGGAAACATTATCTGCAACCACCCAACGAAAATCATTACATCTTATGATCAGCACATAATACACACACCATACTTACCACATCAACACAAAAGGCTAACACCAAGAGGTTGACAAAGCTCTGAAAACTCATTGGTATAGCAGACAGATAAGGTCACAAGAGCTACCCCTTGTCGGCTTCCAAGTGATTGGGCTGTATCCCTACCAGACATGTAACCAACAAGTGCAACACCACAACCATACCTGACTACCATATGCAATAAATTTAAATGTGTGCAAGATCTCCTGTCGTCCAAAATCTTGGTATCAAACATCTGGGTAAGAACACATTATAAACACACCGGGTTTTATGTAAAATCAATTAATCAAACATGTCCTGGAAATGCCACAATGAATGAACACACTAATTGGATGAAAACAGTTATTTCTCATCCTTGTCAACGCCATTGATAGCGTCAGTAAAATAGATTGTCTCCTAAAACGTAAAACAATCTGACTAAATATTACAACATGATGAATGGAGACAGGCTTATGGGATATGGACTGGTCTATTGGATAGGCTATAGGAAACATAAAAATCATACTTAAAATGATTCAAAATAAAAACAATTCAATAATGACCTAATTAAAACTCGGCAGAAATTTCTGTATCACATATCCAACTGTTCCTCTCACAGATATATGACCTCATTCTAGTTTACCCTGAAGATGTGAGGTCTCATGCCCAATCTGCCACTGTCCAGAGTGCATTCACTGTGGTGCTCTTCTATTTCTCTGGCTCCTTCTAAGCCCACCTCTAGCAACTGGTGATTGGGATTGTCATGTTACTGGCCTACTAGATGGGGTAACTGATGATCCGCTAGCAGAAGCTTGTTTTTCCCAATGGTGTTTTACATGGTGAAGACCTCTTTTGGGGGCTGATATATCTAGGGATGGCAGGCTGTTCCTCTTTCTGTTCTTCATCTTCATCCCCAGAACTGTCAGTTGATGAGTCATTGTAGGTCTCCTCCTGAACAACTTGAACATACATCTTTGGTTTGCTGGGCTCTTCCTCCAATGAGCTAGGTAAGGCGTTGAAAGGCAGAAGCATATTACGATCAAGGGGCTTTGGCTTGTTGGTTGAGTTCTCTTTCCTGACCATATACAAGGATATGTCTGGCATGGGTTGGCTGATGACCACATATGAAGTTGATTCCCAGATGTCCGCCAGCTTGTGCTTACCCTTAACACCTACGTTTTTGACAAGAACTCTATCTCCAGCTTCCAAGACTGAGTGTCTTATCCCTTTATCGTAGTGATGCTTGTACTTTCCACCCTTATGAGCAGCTTCTTCATTAGCACACGTTTATGCATCAGATGGGCGGTTCTTTAGCTTGTCTGCATAATCCTGGGGGACTTTCTTTCCTCAGAAGATCAAATTCCCAGAAAAGCATCTATGGCCAGACAGGGATGACGCCCAAAGAATGAGGAAAATGGTGAGAAACCTGTGCTTTCATGCATTGCTGCATTATGAGCATGGGTCAAAGTTGGCACATGTGACTTTCAACAGGACTTTCAATTCTCACTCATTGTCCCCAACATGTTCAGAAGCGTTCAATTAAATCGCTCAACCATCGGGTTTCCCATTGGATGTAAGGTGTGGTTTGAAATTTCTGTATGCCAGCTATGTTACATAGCTTTCGGATAACTTTGGGTTCAAAATTAGCCCCTTTGTCACTATGCAACTTTGCTGGAAAGCCATTATGCACAAAGAAATCCTCAAACAGGACCTTAGCTGTTGTTTGAGCTGTTTGATTTCTGGTTGGAATAGCCTGTGCATAACAGCTAAAGTGATCTGTTATCACCAGAATATTCTCAAAGCCACCCTTCAATCCCTTTTAAGAAAGATAGTCAATGCAGACAAGCTCCATTGATGCAGCCGATGTTATATTCACCAAATGCGCTGACTTCACTTGGGGAGCCTTCCTACAGATACAACAACCACATTTTTGTGCATAATTCTGGATGAACTGATTCATGCAGGGCCAGAAAAAATCTCCCTTTAATCAGTGATGCTGTACGGTCAAGCCCCTGATGGGCTAAGTCATCATGGTATGACTTAAGAACAACTTCCTGAAATGCTACTGGCAGAACAAGCCTATTGACCTCTTTTCCATTAATGTTTTCTGACTTATAAAGGACACCATCCTTGAATGAATTATTTATCCCAGTCTGGCAGGTATCCCAAATCTATTTCGTTGCTTTTAGCCTGCTGTGGACTAGGATGATATCCTTCAAGAAGGGCGCCCATTACATATCTTATATCAGAATCAGCAGCTTGTGCTTTCTGCCAGTCTTGAGCTGTGAGAGCTGTTGAAAGTAAAACATCATCTGGCACGCTTGTCTCTGCTTTCTCAACTACATCAGGCACTTCATTTGGAGGCATCAGGCTGTCAACAAAGGGTTCAGGGTCATAATTTATTGTCATATATTGACAGATGGCTTTCAAAACCTCAGGAAAGCCTGTTATTGTATCTTCTGTGTGATTTATCCTAGATAACCCTAATCGAGGTAATCAGTTCGTCTAATCTGTTGGCAAATTTGACCTTTTATCATATCTGCAGTGATCAGGGTTGTGTGAAGGTCTATTGTTTGCTTAAACATAGGTTTACTCTCCATTCCCTTCAATTTGATAAGCAATACAGCGCTTCCAGAAAAATGACCCCTGTTATCACAACAGGGAGAAAATTTGTGTTAAGAATTTTTTACATGTTGCTTTACTCTTTACACTCTTTAATCTGATATGCATATGACCACTCTTTGTGATATGCAAGAGCAAACTCTTTGGTCGCATGATGCTTTACTCTTCATTTCCGTCTGTCCAACATGCAATATGACCCTTTTTTGAAGTGATTTTGGATCCCTCTTCCAGGGAATTAGGTGTGCAAGGGCAAAATCTTTTATAGCAAAATGTTCCTTACAATTTGACATGCACCATGACTACATTCTGAAAAAGTTTATTTTATCTTTATTTCGAGACCCCTTATGCATTCAAATTGAATCCTCTTTTCATATGTTCTGTTCCTCTGTAAACATGCAAAAGATTGATTGAAACTCTACTCAAAATTTCATATTTCCATTCATGAACACTGACAACCGTACACATGAGGATTTGTATGGGAAGGGTGTGGTATTCTCTAATCATTAACAATTTAGCCCATTATTCACTCTCATTACAAGTGCTTGCTTATTCATTAAGAATATGTCCATTATTCTTCTGATCTGGGTATGCACTGTTTGAAGATATCCCACAAAAAAGCTTGGCTTATAATTGTATAATGCATCATTTTCCTGTTGTAGCAACCAGATGCATTACGGTAAGTGTGATTAAACAGTTTGGCAATTGCAAGCTGTACTGTAAAGTTCTTGTACAAATACATGAGACCGTACTTAAATGGAATCTGAGTTATCTGGAATGTATGTTTAAAGGGAAGCTACACAAAACTACTTAGAATTCCCATTCCATTTTAATAGACCTTTTTCAGTTACCGCTGACCTTAGGATTTGTAAGGTGTAGGGCACCTTAGACTTACTTTACTTAAGAGGAGCGATGTCAGCAGTGTAACTCAGAAACTTTTAACAACTTCATTAGATGTAATTTGCGATTTGAAAGGTGACATACAGGGCTATTTACTTTGTTTACTTGCCAACCAACTAAAGTTTCAACTGTTGCCGTTCGGGTGTAAACGTGCGCACGCATATATTACATAAGAAATTAAGTGGGGACTATAGTTCGATTCGAAGTAGGCCCTCTTCTTTATTGGCATTGATTTAGTCAGAAGAGGCGAGCATAGCACATAAGGCCCTTGAACTAAAACTCATATAGTAGTCAAGAATGAGCATTTGGTCGTAGCTTGCGAGAAAAAAAAAGAATCTGACAGATGGGTATTAGACCTTTTTCATTTACCGCTGACAACCCACTGTTGATCTCTAGTAGGTTGGTGGCGTCACTATAGTAACGACTATCGATGTTCGAATCAAAGTAAAGTTACTATTTTAGGAACTATAGTTCGATTCGAAGTGGGCTGAGGATGTCGGCCTTCTGTGGCGAAAATCATGTAAGAATGCATCAAATCTGACCATTGGGGTTTTCAGCGTAAGACTATCGGAGCCTGTTATAATATGTTTGTATATAAATGCGTGAGCTCAGATCAACACATACAGAACTACACGCATGCATACACTCTTGCACACCCCTTTTGGTAAACAGCCTAACTTGATAAGTGTATGCACATACAAAGATTGACCTTTTACTGTTTCTTAGGATAAAATATTCCAAATTAATAATCGTAATGTTCTTATCAATCAGGACCAAGGACTGCGACTGGATTAGCATTGAGGATGGCGAGAATTCAATTCCAACTCAGTCAGCTGAGTGGACCACGGAGGAATCAGAAGGTTGCCTGGGTAGTCACGGATGGTAACCATAACACGGGAGTAAGCCCCATAACTGCGGCTGATGAACTACGTCAGCTCGGTAAGTGTTTTGGTAACTAATTACAGGTCAGTTTTAATGGGTGCTACTATGGGCCGATGTTTTAAACTTGAAAAGAACTTTTTTTTCATGCTAAAATGGGCCCATAGATGGCTGTCCTTGTAAGCTTGACTGACTAGCTGTGAATAAGTTAGTTTATTTAAGGGCTATGATTCTGAATGGCCTATGATTTTGATACATGTGGCTCTCTGGTCTGACATCTGCTGGGTGCTGTGAATACCTTAGTTTATCTGCGTGAAGATATGGCTGGTTTATGATTGTGATAGTTTTCTGGTCATGGGGCTGTTGAGAATAACTTAATTAATTTGCGTAAAGATCTAGCTGGTCTTTGAAATAAACTGTGTATATGCATCCACTAATTTAAAAATGTAGCATTTCAAGTGCTTAAAATAATCTGCTTATACCAATTAACATGAATTATATGCTACCCACTGTTCTTTCTTTTATTTAAATGGCGTGTGTTTGTACAAAATGTAGGCTACACAAAATGGTCTAGGGTAGCATATTGTGCAGGCTAGGTACAATATGTTCCCAGAAGTATCATGTTGTGTAGGCTAGGTACAATGAGTGTAGGACAAAAGCCCACTAGGACAAAAGCCCTTTAGGACAAAGCCCACTGGACAAAAGCCCACTAGGACAAAAGCCCACTGGGACAAAAGCCCACTAGGAAAAAAGCCCACTTATATGCATTTTACAGGGATAGGTTTGAACTGAGGAGGGATACTCTCATTTTTTCTTCATACGTAGGCTCGGGCTCAGCATCTACCGTTCATCCCCAAAAATATCAAGAATTTCAAGCACCCCAAATAAATATTTGAAATTTTAGCAACCCAAAAAATATCTGTATTTGTACATTGACCTTCAGAAAAAGACCCTAAAATGCATCGTATAGTCCAATTTTGTGATGACCCCAAAAAATGTCCACAAAATCTTCATACCCCCAAAAATATTCAGTATTCTGAAAACCCCCCAAAAATATTGAAATTCAAAATTTTGAACCCCCCAAAATAGCCTGAGCCTACGTATGCATGAAAATATGGGGGGGGGGGGGGGGGCAGACGGACCTAAGATAAAGAATCTCCCTTCTCAAATCTGAAATTTCAAACATCTTTTTTTGTTTGGCACCTCTCGTAAAAGTGCATGCTAATTGTAACTGACAGATCAAAGGGCATTTGGATTAATTAGACATATGTTTCCCAATTATAATAGATTGTTTGACCCAAACCGTAAATTGATTATCTTCAAATATCAATGGCTTTTAACACCTAAATTAAGTTGTTTGTCACAACATACAGGAGAAATGATAATGTCAGTGAAAACAAACTGCAGGTGTGACTAACCCTGAATGGAGCAGTCTGATCAGGGTTAACAGTTTTATAAAAGTCTTAAACCTATTTTTTCCAAAGAAGTGGGGTTTTGTCCACCCTGCCAAATTAAGCAGTGGGTTTTTGTCCAGTGGGATATTGTCCAGTGGGCTTTTGTCCCAGTGGGCTTTTGTCCCAGTGGGCTTTTGTCCGTTCCCCAGGTACAATATGTTCCCCGAAGTAGCATGTTGTGTAGGGAGCACTTTCTGGCTCTACAATGTCGAATCTTATCTTGGCTTTGGTCGAGCCCACATCTCATTTTGATAATATTTGAGATAAAATTCCCAGTATCATCGGCCCATTGTTGTTTTTTTCCAAATTCTTAAACCACCGACCGTTACTTCAATTTCTTTAATATCTAAATGCTTAAATTTTCGACCTTTTGAGCCTTTTCTTTACTTTTCCAAACGGTTATACTTTCGACCTTTTGTATTACAAAAATGTCGAATACATAAGCATTTGGAAAAATACAAAAGGTCGAAAGTATAAACATTCGGAAATAAAAAGAAATCGGCCAATGATAAAACTTGAATTAATGAAAATTGTAATGAAATATCTTATTTCCATTTCAGATGTAAAAATATGTGCTATCGCCATCGGAAGAAACATAGACATGTCGGAAATCAACGATATGGCAGACTCCGGTTGTGTTTTCAGATTCGAGTCATTTTCATCCTACCGCCGTGCACTAAGAGCCGCCATTCGGTGGTCTATGCGATCCTCTGGTTCTCGTGGGACCCGCCTTCCAGGTCGTGGACTATCACGTGGTTTATCACGTGGTCTTACCAGTGACATATCCGTGCTACCCGCAGACGCAGCTGAGGAACAACTCCCCGCACTTACGCTGTTCGATCAATTTGACCCACCACTTCAGAGCCCGGTTGTAGCAACAGGCGCAGGTAGGCGCCGGGCCTCCCTGACGGGGTCACCTGCGAGTTCATTAAACTTTCAAGCAGCAGGGTTGGGTAGGCGACGGGCCTTTTTGGCAGGGTCACCTGTTAGTTCATTAAACTTTCAAGGAGCAGGTGGGGGTAGGCGTCGAGCCTCTTTGACGGGTTCACCTACGAGTTCATTAAATTTTCAAGCAGCAGGTGGGGGTAGGCGTCGGGCCTCTTTGACGGGGTCACCAGTAAGTTCTTTAAACTTCCAAGCCACAGGTACAGGTAGACGACGGGGCCCTTTGACGGGGTCCCCAGCGATTCCTTTAAGTGAATTCAGGGCAACAGGTGTGGGAAGGCGTCGGACCTCTTTGACGGGGTCCTCAGAGACTTCTTTACGTGGATTTCAAGGATTGCCGGCGATTGGCTTGTAATTTTAGTCTTAAGCAGTTTAAATAAGCCACTATGATCCAAATGACTGCTTTTCGTCCGCAACATGTATATGAACCGTGGCATGAGATTTCCAACAATTTTGTTTGTTCGACCAGCAGAGGCTCAGACCAGCCTGCGCATACGGCCAGTCTGATCAGATCCTTTGCTAATCGCTTTGAATATTCTATGAGTGTTAAGCTAATGGAAGAACATCATTTGGAGTTTGTAACCTTAAAAATTTGCTGCACAGGCTCGCATGAGTCTACAATTGTCAAAATACCACATTGTTGGAAATCACAGGTCATGGCCCAATTATTATAGGATCGTAAATAAAATGGGCCTCGTCGTTAGAATAAAATTCTTTGGGGCTTTCAACCAAGTTAGACTCAAGCCAGACCAGCATACGAAGCTACAGAAACTAGCCAGAATATATAAATTTTGAGCACTGAAGGTTTAGCTATAATATTACACTTTTCAGAGAGCGAATAACTAAGGCGCTGATCAGACTGCGCGGATGCGCAGGCTGGTCTGCGTCTTTGCTGTTCGCATGAAACAATTTTCAAACGCGTCGTGGCCCTTATCATTAACCTTTTTGAATTTTTCCACCTGCCTGGTTTAAGCCCTCCAGTAAAATATTTTTACTGACCGTTCCAAGGTGGTACTTCTTTTGTGGATCATTCATGTTGTTTCTGTCGTGTGTTTGTAATGGTTTCGTGCGCGTCTGTTTATTGTTGTCTTGTGGTCACCTGCTGGGAAAGGGCTGACCTCTTTGCTCCCGTTTGTGATGTCTAATTGTGAGTTTGTTACTTTCCCATTGGTATCCTGGATCAGGTACGGTACTTGATTGTATCGATTCCTGATATTTGCCCTCTTTCTTACTTTGTTTATTGTACCAAATTAAGATGTACTGCACCCCCTGGAGATTGTTTTGATCTTTGCAAGCAGTGCATACCCTGATATACGTACACATAGGTATCATCCTTTTCTAAAGTATGTTTATTAAAAACAGCACTTGATCTGCTCACATATTTCAATCAAATCTTTACTTAAGAAGTTAATGCTTAAATAAAAACAGTGCAGGCGCTGATAAGACGTTTCATCTGGTCTAGACTCTTCATGGATATTCACACTGCAATTTGCTTTTTTATTTAAAACCTATTTTGGAGGCTATTTTCAGTTTCTATAGCAACGGTTAAAGTTAAATGAATACCACACTTTTACTCCTGAGGTTATTCTTCTAATAGGCCAATCAGCAGAATTGGTAAAGAGTAACTTTCAATTTTGGATTTTAGAGGGGCCAAATGAGCCCCTTAATGCACGTAGATGAAGCTATTTGAAGCAGATTGTAGTAGCAGATGAGAGTTTTGTTCTGTATTCAGATTGCCGTAAAAGCGTTAAAACCATCGAGTTTTCTAACACAATCATATCACGCCCTATCATCGCATACAGTAAAACCTGTGTAAAACGGCCATTCAAAAATAGACAAAAAAGGTCTAATGACAACTGGTAGCTTAATGAAGGTCGAAAATTATTGCAGAATGCTCCCTTTGGAGCATTCTGCAATGCTTTTGACCTGCAGTAAGCGATCATTGGTCTTGAAAACCAATTTTCTTTCGATTTGAGAGTGGCCGTTTTATACAAATAGGATTGACTTTTCTGTTTCCTGTTTCAAGGGCAAAATTTAGAAACTAGTCAGTTTTATTCGATGAGACACCCGTTGAACTTTTGTACGCTGATACACATATACAATGTATATGTTCCAGGGCACACTATTTAAGATGTCAAAGGTATATGTAAACATCAAGCCTGTCGAATAGCATTTTCGGAATTCTAAAATTTAATACTGACAAATAATTATCGATCCTTCTTCTTCATAACACAGTATTGATTTTATGTTCACAGTATGTAAACTGAAATAAACAGCCTGTACCGTTCCTCCGCTAGCTCACGCCTTATAAACATAAATAACAGCATTCGTGCGTAACCAGTTGTCGGAAAATGCGTGTATTTACTAGGTACATGTACACGTTTCGATTTATATTGTTAGCGATACAGACAAAACACATTCGAACAAGGTAAGAAAAGCCATTTTAACTATTTTATTCCGTTTTCTTCCATTATTTTAACGGTTTCCTCCTTTGCATTTTGCTTTGTTAAAAAACGACTTGCTCACAACCAGAGCCGTTCTGTGTCGTAAACGAGCTTAAATGCCAGATTGCATGGTTTTAGTGGAATTATCAATCACAGGTATACATGATTACATGGTTGTAACTGTAACAGTTACTTAGATCTATGGAAAAATGAATTTTAATAGGTGGGCCCTCGCAATTACAGCTGTACCAACAACTCTCACATCACGATTTCCGACAACTGGTTACGCACGAGTGCTTTAATTCATAATGTATAAGGCGTGAGCTAGGAGGAACGGGTACAGGATGTTTATTTCAGTTTACATACTGTGATGTTATGAAGGAGATATATTGATAGGTGTTTGAATGATACAGTTAACGCCTCAGAATTAAAAGTCACTTACCATATCAAAAAATGTTTTAAGAATGGCTGCATTAAAGACGATTAATGTTATATTGTGTTGTTTTATCCCAAAAGACATACTTGTGCTTATTGCTAGACTGAGTATGCGTTTTTATCCTTTAACACTTTGCCTACTGGGTAACTTCTCATTTTTTGTCGTCTCCAAACTGTTTTCAAAATATTTTTTTTTTTCGAAAAATTCTTTCAGCACCAGAGTGTCAAACAGTTTGGATCCAGATCAGGCCTGACATTCCACGTTCTGTCGGGCCTGATCTGGGTCTTAACAGTTTGCAAAGTTTATAAATAGGCAATGAGTTAAACAGTATTAGTACAACAACTGAAAAGCACTTGTGAATCTGCTACGGTGAGATTCGTTATTATTGTTTTCATTGTGTGCGAGGGTTCTTTGTGTGATTTCGCTGCGGAAGCTCTGTGTCTCTTCCTCGCGGTGTCATGCGTGTGTCTGTTTAAGAAATAAAGTCGATTTCAGAATGTCATGGAATCATGAATACTTCGGGCCGCTTGCAAGGTAAGTGAAGCCCTTCGGGCTTCATGCTAACTTTGCAAGAGACCCGAAGTATTCATGATTCCAAGAAAACACCAAAAAATTGTATTTATTGCTTATATTCAAATTTTATTATAAATAATTAAAACATAGAAATTATTAATAATTCAGAAGATAAAAAGTTTTGTATTCAATATGTTATCGTATTAACGGTTTTGTTATAGTGTAAAACGGAAAAGCGGAACAGCCAGTGTGAACACGGACAGCCAACCGAGCAGGACTAGTGTCACCTCTGGCGAATGAATTCGATGTTCGAAGCGTATTGCACGGACAAGAGAGCTTGGCAGCTGTCAATCAAATTTATGTAATTAATGAGGCTATGATTCAATATATGCATTCTCATGGTAGTTGTCTTAGATGAAACCAACATTTCTGGCTGCTTGCATTTCTCGATACAAAACATTGAAATGTCATGTGATCTGGATCGCACCTCTAGGCGGAGCAACGTTAAAGCCAGCCAATAACGTTCGATTGCTTGACGTCACTCACGTATGCCATGAGTTTCGCTCCCTGGCTGTTTCAACACCTCCGTTGCAAATGAAACATTAATTTTATAAGGATAACTGACGGGGCTGGATGGAAGATAATTACGTAAATTTGATTGATAATATAGAATGTAAGTATAAGGATTGAAAGAAGCTCTAGCGATAAGGCGTATGTTTTCCCTAGTTGACATGATTACAAACAACAAAAATTCAAATTGCCCTAATGTTTTTAATATTGGTGTAGTTTGGCAGTAAAATATGCATAGCAGGCAACAAAATACGTTTTAAAGCGATTCACCATTTACAATACCGTGAAAACGTGCACTTTCTACTCCCACCTCTCATTTCTCGTCTCTATACTGGGTGCCGTTTAGGCCAAACTTTGAGTAAATGCATTGCTAGTTTTAAAAAGTAAAGCGCTAAAATGTTAAGGAGTGCTCTTCATTTCCAAAACCTTACCGTATTCCTTCTGCGCATGCATACGAAATACATCTTTGAACTGCAAGGTATGTTTTGCCACAAGGTATACGGTAAGACTTTTTGGTTACTGTAAAGGCGGCACCTCATGAATGCGTAATCTTAGGAAAAAAATTAGAAAAAGACGCTTATTTAAGAAGGTACAGGCATTTTGTGAAGAAAAGGTTTTGAGATGCCTATTAGGGGTATTTTGGTATGCTGAATCTAAAAACCAATGTTGGCAAGCTGAAAAATGGCGTCTTCACTATCAAATTTGCATATTTCCAAAATGGCCGCCAAATTGAAGAAAAATCCATAAAAATCTGTAGAGTAACATGTTAAGGATGCCAAACTGGTACAAATCAATCCAAAAGCATCTTCTCATGATTGGGGATCTTCACTAACATCAATTTATGCATTTAGAATTAAAAATATGACCAAGAGATAATCAGGGGAGACAACTTGAGCAAAAAATCTTGCTTCCAACTTAGTTAAGGTTTTAATGATAGTCCATGCATATTATCTGGCCCAAATGTGTCAGGAATGAATTCATTAAAATGAGAACTTTAAAAAATGCATCACAATGATATCACTATTGTTTGCAGGAAAATATAGCGATTTAAGCAAAATTCTGTGAGGTTCAGCTAGGGGAGGGGGTTAATGCGATTTTAAAAAAAGTGGGCCTGTACCTACAAAATGACTCGTATCTCATCAGAAATTCAACCTACACTATTTAACTTGCTAGCAAATTATAGCTTAGATATAGTACTCCTATCTAATGGAATGGTCTGATATGCAGATTAGTTATCTAATTTGCATATTCATCAATACTGATGAAAATTTCAGAAAATAAGGGAAAATTATAAAAAAAAAAGCAAATAAAAACTGAATTGTGCCCCAAAACTGTCCATTGTTGCATGTTATTGTACCAGCAGTGATACAATTTTACAAGTCCTATCATCCAATAGTCATATAATAAAATTATATCATGTGCATATTCATGAGTATTTATGAAAGTAAAAATAGAGGTAAAATCATGGAATAACTATTCCCCTCCCCCACACACACACAACTCGGGAGGGGGAGGGGGCTTATTCGACTTGCCTTGCACCCAAGGACAATTATTCATGGATGCGAAATTGTTCAATGGGACCACTAAATACCAAAAATTCTTATTGTCTCCGAAAATAAACCTTTTTGGATTGCATAAAATTGCATGGTGTCAATGGCAACCCATCGGGCACTGTAGCTGGGTCATTTGCAAGTAGACCCAAGATTGACACTTGCCTGCTGCACATACTTTCATAGATTTTTTTCTCTCTTCCACTAAATCAAGGAAAACAAGCTGTCAGTTACTGTTGAAACAAAATGGTCCCTAAATAGCAAAGAAAAGCTGGCTAGAACAATTTACCCTTCCCCAATCATGTGAAAATACACAATATGATTCTAAAGAAAGTAGGGGTACCTACAAAATGATTCATATCTAAGCAGCAACTCATCCTAGACTACCGACCCTGGTACCGAATTGAAGCCCAGACATAGCTTTTTATTCAATGGGCTTATACGCAAACTTTCGCTTTTGCATATTCATGAGTATTAATAAAAAAAAATAAAAATAAAATTCGTAGAAAAAATAAGGGGGTGTACCTTTACACATTACCCATATGTCATTTGCTAGTTATCATAGACTAGCAACCTGGGTACCAAATCAAAGCCTAGACAAAATACTTTTATCCAATGGTACGAAATGCAAATAATCTAATTTGAATAGTCATGAATATTTACGAAAACATGAGAAATAAGAGAAAAATGGTAGAAAAAAATAGGAGGGTGTGTACAATATTACCTAAATGTCAGCTGCTGTTTTTTCTAGACTACCGAACGTGTTACCAAATTAAAGATGAGACATTACACTTTAACCCAATAGTATGATATGCAAATTATCTAATTTGATATGCAAATTATCTAATTTGCATATTCATGAATATTAATGAAAACATTAGAAATAAGAGAAAAATGTTAGAAAATTTTAAGGGGTGTACGTACAACATAACCCACATGTTAGCTGCTAACTATTCTAAACTTCCAAAATTGGTACCAAATGAAAGGTGAGTCATAGTACTTTAACACAATAGTCTGATATACAAATCTTATTTACATGTTTGTGAATATTTATGAAAACATTAAACAAAGAAAGAAAAATTGCAGAAAAATTAAAATGGGTATATCTACAAAATTACCTATATCTCATCTGCTGATTGTCATAGACTAGCAAGCTTGATAGCAAATAAATGCTAAGACATAGCACATTTTATGCCATGATAGGATATGCAAATCATTTTATGATTATATTCTTGAATATTAATTTAAATGTTAGAAAGGAGAGAAAAATGGTAATAAAATTAAGCGGGTGTACCTACAAAATTACTCATATCGTAGCTGCTAATATTCCTAGACTACCACACTTGGTACTGACTTAAAGCTAAGACATTTTACTTTACTCAATAGGCATTATGCGAAATTATCCATTTTTAAAATTAATTAATATTAATTTAAACATTAGAAATGAGAGAAAAACGTAAGAAGAATAAGTGGGGGTCTACTTCTAAAATTACTCCTATCTCATCTTTAAATTGTTCTAGACAATTAATCTTAGTATCAAATTAAGGCTGAGACATAGTATTTTATTCCATTGGTCAGATATACAATCAATTAACAAACATATCCATGGATATGAAAACTATAGAAAACTATAGAAAAATTGAAAACGAATCAATAAGGTTGTATTTTCAAAAAATACTCATTAATAAACAAATCAAATAATTTGCATATCAAATAGAACTATTATAGAACTTTTTCTGGACTTTAATTTGGGAACAAGTTTAGAAAGTAAGTAAGTATGAAATCTAGGATAAATAGCAGCTGAGATATGAGTAATTTTGCATGTACATTTTATTGTTTTCTAATTTATTCTCATTTCTAATATTTAATTAATATTCATAAATACAATTTTTAGATAACCTGCATATTGGTCCATTATGTTATCATGATGTGTATTAGCATTAAATTGGTACCAAGGCTTGTAGTATAGGATAGGAGGCAGCTGAGATGTGGATAAATTTGCATGTACACCCCCTTAATTTTCACAATTTTTCTCTTATTTCTAATATTTTCATTAATATTCATGAATATGCAAATTTGATAATTTGCATATCTGAACATTGGATGAAAGTCATAGGTCTTAACATTCAGCTGGTACCAAGTTTAAAAGTTTCAGATGAGTTGCTGCTGAGATATGAGTACTTTTGTAGGGACATCCCTATTCTTAAGAAGCGCATTATGCGTTGCCATGGAAACCATTCAATTAAACATAGCTCAAATAGGTTTATTCTTTAGGGCACTATTTTTCCCCATTTAGGTGGTCTCCCAAAACAATTTAACACACATTAAAAGTTTTCCTGATCGTGCAAGGTTGGACTAATTAGACTCTAGGGTATTAAGGAATGAGCATGCTGTTACTTTTTATAGATACAAAATGTACCACTATATTCGGACATGGACATTATGACATATTTATTTTAAAACAAAACAACTTGTTGATTATCAAAGTTTCTTTCTAATTTATTTTTTGAAAAGCTGGTAAACAGTCCAAAATCACGCTATGAATAAAACTAACATTTAAAAAGCAGTATACTGAATAAGGCAAGTTTATACATGTATAATGATTTTACAGACTAAATGGACATTTATTACTATGAATACGGTAATATCCTGGAATAATCATGTAAATTGCCACCAAAACCATGTACTCTAATGGTAAAAAGATCTAAGGACATAAAACAAATGATTTTGGGTACAAAAACATTGTCAAAAAATAAAATATTTCAATGTTATGTCAAATTCCATGATTTTTGGCGGCCATTTTGAAAATATGCAAATTAGGCCATTAAGACGTCATTTCTCAGCTTGCCAACATTGGTTTTCAGATTCAGCATACCAAATCACCCCTAATCAAGGTGTCAAACCCTTTTCTTCACAAAATGCCTGTACTTGTTAACTTTTCTGATTTTTTTTCCTGACTAATAGCAATAGGTTAAAGCTGAAAATGAGACGTGATGTTATTCAAAAGTAACTGTATCATCTTGCGCCATTAAATCAGTATACATGTAGACGCAAAACACGTTATTTAGTTCTTAAAACGCCAGCAAAATAACTGCATCTGAAAATGTCTATTTAACATAAGCATAGAGGCAAACATTGTGGACCCAGATCAGACTGCTCCTATAGGAGCAGTCTTATCTAGGACTACAATGTTTGTATATGAGGCTTCGTATATTTAAGTGGACGACAAAAACATACATCTTGTGATTATGCGCTTAGTGGGTATATGAACATTTGAACCTAAGGTCGTTTTCTTTCTTGGCTTATCCGAGTCTTCTCGTGATGTACAGCCTACTTGTTGGTTTTCTCGGCTGTTGCGTTTGATTACTGAGCTACGTTTTTAGCTATACGATCAAGGTTCTCCCATAATATAGTATTTAAAAGTGATTGTTTATTATACAATGTAGTGTCACTCACATTTAGCTATACGATCAAGGTTCTTTAAAGTGATTGTTTATTACACAATGAAGTGTCACCCACATTTACATCCCGAATCCCACCCTTTTTCCAGGCACAAGGCATGCTAGGAATCGGTAACCGTCCGTTTAACTAATATTCAGCTACTGGCTCACCAACTTGCCGTTTCAGAACGAACCCCAATGCCGCCGACACTGGGATTCGAACCTTCGACCTCCCGCTCCCAAAGCGGATGCCTTAACCACTAGGCTAACGAGACCGGATAGTAGTTTCTGTTCAGTTCCGCTCACTACATCGGATGTCGCACTGCAATGATTATTAGTCTGTATATTCAGACATCTGCTACAGAGGGCAGAGTTCAGTAGGAGAAGAGTTCAAATAGCTGTTGATTTATAAATCCGCCAAATCGCAACATACGAGACGAATCATGCAAGCTGCCGCTCGTGACGTGTCGCTGATACATGTACATGTATGATAAATGTATATGTAAATCCGAATCTTTGGTTTAACCATTTAGTCTAATTTGTAGACTCGAAAGCCCTAAACCTTTACTTTTGCAAACAGTGACGACCCAGATGAAATGCCACAATTCGCAATTGCGGCATTTCATCAGGGTTAGACTGTTTGCTGCATAGACAGAATCGATATTCGGAGATACAAATACCGTGAGATTTCCATCAATGTGGTATGTGCGACTAGCAAAGCCACAGATTAGCATGCGCATACGCGCAGTCTGATTAGTGCCTTCGCTAGTCGCTTGACTATTCTATGGCTTCTGACTGAACATCATTTTGGACTTTCTAAGCTTAAAGGGGGCTGCACAGGGTCTTCTGAGTTAACACCTGTCAAAATGCCACATTGTTGGAATTCACATGTCGCGGCTCATTTATCGTTTTGAATTATAACCTGTGACCCTGGACTATCCTGACTTACATGAAAAGTTCCATTGGTCTGAAAGAATTGATCGTGCATTGTATCTCCTTACCTGCTACATGTTGTGCCGTTTGCTGATACACTTTGCTATCACAGTTTAGCCCGACGTTATGAAGAGTCTGAGTTTGGACCAAAGTGTATAACACTCTTGTATATGCACATGTACATGTATACCTGAAAGAATGCTTCGAAAAAGGTAACTCTGAAAACAAATTTGGCGACGACGAAAAATCATGAAAATTTTCCCGGCATACAAAGAGTAAATGTTTTGTTCTGAGCCAGTTTTAGGTGTACTTAACAGTTATGAAAGCTACTCAATTGAACCAAGTCTGTTTTTCCCAACTGTGTACACACATGTACCTGTACAGGTAGGTTCTACATTTGAGCCGCAACATGTGATTTCCAACAATGTGATATTTTGACAAGTGTAGACTCAGACCAGCCTGTGTAGCCTCCTTTCAAGCTTAGAAACGCCAAATACTGTTTGGTCAGTAGCTTAATATTCATAGAATATATACTCAGAAGAAAAAGTTAAGTCTGTACAGACACTGTCTGCAATAATTTTGTAAGACAGTCTTAATATTGACAAAAACCTTACTAAAAATAAAATTCATGTTATTTCTTACAAATGTGAACATTTTTAACAAAACATTCCGAAAATATACCTATTTTCTTCATCAAAAATACACAAAGTGGTCAATATTAAAATTCAAATTTCAAAACTCAAAAATCAGTCTAGCGCCCCTCAGACGATTTCTGGTAGTACAGAAGGAAATTCTCGTATCTGTTGCATGACTAATTATTTAAAAAGTTTCCAAGCGGCCATGAAGCAATTACGTCATGTTGACGTCACTATGACCCAAACTTCAAATGGCGTCGTTATCCGTGGTCTTCCCAACGGAGGCTTGTCATTTTTACCGCCAGGCCGTTGAAAACGTGTTTGCAGACGATAAATTGTTTGTTCACTGCATACAAAACTGCGTGTTACGTCAGCAACACGTGAACCTGTTTCAAGACGTCAAAACGCGGTATTTCTGTCATTTGTAGATAGCATGACCGGTGAATTAAGCTTGCTAGCACTGAATTTTCACCGGATTATTGCAATAGGAACAACTCTCTTTCAATATCTAACAGTATATAAGAAAATAACCCTGCCAGTTTACCGCAGCACGTGCACATCGTGCATTTTTAAATTTGGTTGATACAGTCTAATAGAGGCATTATTTGTCACGCAATGAACAGGTAAATGTAAAGTTACGATAATACAACTCATGTAAAAAAATGACAATGATATATGCAGTTTTGTTGATTTTATGAGAAAACATAAATACTGACTAAACTTTTTCTTCTGAGTATACAAGCGACTAGCAAAGGCTCTGATCAGACTGCGCATTATGCGCAGGCTGATCTGAGGCTTTGCTGGTCGCACATACCACATTATTGGAAATCTCATGTTGCGGCTCATTTGTATCTACATGTATTTTGGAACGAGTCGTTTTTTCTGATTATTCTCGAGATGACAACAGTTGTCGTAGTGCCGCGTGAAGTTAGTTGAACTTCTTCCCGTACATAGATACAGTATGTGCTGGTCCTTTCGTGAATATTGAATCGTTTTTACCAGATTACTGTTACGTTTTGTGTATCTATAGTTTGTCTTGGGGTTGTCAAAACAATGGGGGTGTACATGTATCTCTATGTGAATTTGCAGTTTTGGTATTACCTGTACATGGCTGTGATTAGCCAACTTGAAGGAGATTTTATATGTGATATATCCTATAACAGGTAGACCAGCGCCAGCTGGCGCTAACAAGGCATGAACCCCGTGACCGTGCATTGCTAGGTCAAATAATATTTTACATGTACCAGAATACTAACTATAATCCCAAAGGCCATGCAATTAACAAAAACATGTCCATGCTAGACATTTTCGTCGTGTGTATGTTACATATGGGCCATAAAATGAAAATTCTAGGTACATGTATTTATCGCATATGCGGGCAGTGAAGGCCTAGACAAGCCTGCGCTACTGCACAGTCTCATCGGAGCCTTCAGTGCTCACACACACTGTGCTACATGTACATTTAGGACGTATATGCAGGCGCAGACTCTTTCTCTACTTACATGTAATAAATGCGTGTTGAAAGGTGGCTTCAAGTTCACAAGGCTAGCTTTTTAAAACAAAGCTTAGCACCACATAACACTTTTAACGTCCATGTTTTGCTCTAGACTTGTTGATGTCACTCTGTCTTTGATTTTACAGTGGCTTCATGTATTCTGGACCTTTTATCCATTCAAGCCGAATGGACTTTCCTACCATTATCAGTAGGACGAGCCCATATTAGATTTAAGCGGTGTTGGGTGGTATTGATTTTTGTTTGAATATAACAAGGTATATGGTTTAACGATTTTTTACATTGCGGTTTTTCTAGTTTAAAGTTTGATAGGAACAACGTGAAGAATAGAAGAACATGAACATATATGCTGCGACCATGCGTCTAAAATTCGACCTCTAGACAACGTGTCAGATTGACCAAAAAGGTTATGGGTTTGATACTTATAAACGTTATTTTCACAATTTTCCAGTTGCTTCACAATCCTAATGTATGTGAGAAAGCATCCAGCAACTTTGAAAGAATAGTGCGAGAAGGCTAGGCACACATGGATAGGTGTTCTTGTTAAAAAAATTCTGCCAATGTCTTTTAACAGCAGGCCTCTACTTATATTGCTAAAACTCAGAGTGGGGCGTTTTGACTAGCATGGTACATATCGTGTGGGCTATATGGATGTTTTAGCAATTCGGGGACATTTGATTTGTCGACGTTTTGACTAAGGGATATTTTGACTATATTCCACAGGACTAATTATATACATTTGCTTCTCACTTTCAAAAGAAATAAACGAATATCGATATCATAAACTTCGAAAAGCATTTCATATATTGTACCACAGACATTCAGGGTTGTTCGTTAAATGAGCCGCGACATGAGATTTCCAACAATGTGGTACGTGTGACCAGCAAAGTCTCAGATCAGCTTGCACATACGCGCAGTCTGATCAGAGCCTTTGCCAGTCGCAGAGCCCTTAGCCTTATCACGGTTTATGGCTATTGTTTCCGCTTTAATTACACGGCGTTTGGCCAGTCCGCAGACTCAATTACGACCCTGACCTAACACTTTTATTTTTAGTTCTGGCTGTCTTTGTGTTCGTTGCCCTTTCTCTTTGTTCCATCACAGTAACTGTCACAGTGTTAATTTGATTTGAATTAGGGAGCACAATGGCTCAGTGGTAGAGTGCTTGACTCGAGACCGAGGGACCGCGGGTTCGAGCCTCACCGGCGTCACTGTGTTGTGTCCTTAAACAAGACACATTTATCCTTGCTTAGTACTGGTTTAACCGAGGGAGACCCGTCCCAACATAACTGAAAAAAGTGTTGACTGGGACGTAAAGAATCAAATCAAAGAATCGGTGCATGACCATGTAAGAAACCTCCACCCAGTTCAATAATATTTGTGTTTTAATAACAGCAGTATAGTGCGAATCATGTTAACTGTCGTCGCCCTGGGCCCGGTCACATGTTAAACTAACGGTACCGGGAGCCAACTAACGACAGTAAACAAGAAACGGATTATATCTATAGAGAAATTTGACCACTGATTAAAAATAACATACGCCCCTAGGTGGTATCGGCAAGATGTGATCCTATTATTGGTTGTAATTCCATTGATTGTGGGGTGGGGTGAGGGTTGTCCTTCTTTTCCGATGCAGTTCTCATAGGCCACTGGCTAGGTATAGTTTACCTCCTCCCACAGGGAAATTTTGTAGACCATAGTTTTCTAAAAGCCCAGTATCTTGCAAGGATTTTGCAATATGTTAGGCCTCTGGCAATGGCAGCGTTAACCTGTAACAGCCTGTTAGTTACGTTACCCCACAAAATATTTGACAATTTACATGAATTATAAGGCTTCAGAAAAGTGCAAAAGATAAGGTAAGATTTCCAAATTGGTTATATCATCGAAGTTAGCAACTACTGAGCCACAGATATGGACATTTGAAATCAAATATAGTCGCCGCAGATGTAGTGTATTTTACAAGCGAAAGTATGTGCCAGTAGTACTGGTTAACTGCTTTTTCAAGCTTGCCCAGGAAAAAGTGTGGTTAGGTGCACTGACCGTCCCTCCATGACCATAGCTGTTGACTTGGGACGTAAAGCAACAAAACAAACAAACAAAAGATGTAGTGTATGTTACATTTTTTCATTAAACCCCTTATAATTGATTAATATAGTTCGTTTAATTTTTATTATTTTTTTTGAAACAAGAATATGGTCACCAATATGTCATTTTAAAGAATGTTTATTTACCGTTTCGAAAATGCAAAAGATTATGTCTCTACCTTATATACTTTTTGAGTTATTGAATGTTGAACATGATAACCCTATTTCTCGCAAAAATGTCTAGAGAAATTCTGTTTCTCCTTTGCCAAGGAAATAACACATAGAATATCATAAACCCTCTCGTCTTCTATAGAGACAGCAAATATGCAAGATTTACATAAAACATATGAAAAAAGTGTACCATATAGTATAATGCATGAGCTTAACATTTAAAGATCAAAGAAAACCCATCAGGTATACATTAAAGGGCAGTTTCTTGCCAAGCTAGCAGCTCTTTGCATACGTGTACTGTTGAAGGGGCTAGATAATATTCCTGATGCAGTTTATTAATCCTCATCAGATTCAGCTCGCAAGGAAACTTATCAGATTTGAACATATGCAATTGTAGATTAACCGTATACTTTCTAAGAACTATACATGTACTATAAAGTTTTGTGTGAAAAAAAAAACCCTGAATATATCCGCTCTCTAGAACGGCTCGCACGCATCATATTCGTACCGTTATCTATTACTCTGATCCATATAATGGGTCACTGTACCAGATTGACCACGTGGTAATATATAATCATTTTTCGTCCCAGTGTATGACCAGCTTCGTTTCCATGTGCGTATTTTAATATAACAGTTATTTTTAGTATCTAAAATGGAGAAACGGATTGTATGTTTAGTTATCTTCGGTTTCCTACACACACATCAAGGTAAGAACAGGTGATCTGTATAATATATACGATCGAGTATTTTTCATAACATTATTGACAATAAAACGATCAAAGCAATGTCAGTTTTTGGCAATAATAATAATAATAATGATAATAATAATAATAATAAATAACGATAGTAAATAGTAATAATAATTATTATTATAATTACTATTTACTATCGTTATTTATTATTGTAAATTTGCCACCTGTTATTATTATTGATATCACGGTATTATTGTTATTATTATTATTATTATTATTATTATTATTATTATTATTATTATTTGCTGTTCAAAATAATCATGTTAGTGTTAAGTTCAAAATGCTTCAGTACAAATTTGATCACGAATCTGCACCTTAATTATAGTTATGAATGTATATTAAGAGACCACCTAGGGACCGACTCATGTACTGATACAAGTATTAGCTTTTTAAAAAAGCTGGCGGTCGTTTAGCCCTATCATTGTATGTATTCTTGCCCACTGCATGCTTCCATTTTGAACTTCTAGAGCTTGTCCATGTAGATTTATTCTAAGCTCTGATTATTAACATCTGAACTGTGATTTGTTACTGTTCACAAACCAAATTTGGGATTCTTAGATTTTATGCTCGTGGCACGATTTTTCTAGATCTGATGGCAGTGGTAAATGTGTGTGACGCTCCATGACCCTAAATGCATTTAGACACGAATTTTGGCATTCCTACCTAAAATAATATAGGAGATATACTCCAGATATGATATGAACACTCAAACACTTAGGACACTAAGGACAGGCAGTTTGATTACTATATGCCTCCCTTTGGGAGCATACAACCTGTTTGTCATGACCGTCATAAAACAGTGCCTGAATTTATAGCAATTCTATGTGATCAGATGTGGATGACAATCACATAAGTACGTTTACTGATGTGAGGTTCGCTCTCACTCTTTGCCAATCAAAGACGTTTTGACTTTGGGACGTTTTAATTTTGCCAGCTTTTTTTTGAAAAGCTAATACTTATTGCGTTTATATAAGCGACTGGGCAAATTGACGCCTTCTTCGTGAAAACTAAATTCGTAAACAAGCTTGCCTCGCGCTATAGGTAGCCCTACAGATATCACGGACACATTACTTCGAGCTGTGGGTCAACCCACGATATTTGGTATCCCGCTCGTTGTTCGGCAGCGAATAGAATATAGCATGAGCACGGCATAAAGGTTAAGTCAAAACCTGAATTTGATGTGTGTTTCGAATGATGTTTATATAAGCGGCCGGCCATGGCCGACCGCAATTAGCGAAAAAGAAGCATACAATGTATTTAGCCTTTAAAATCAATTTACCTCTTACCACCTCGCCCCCCCCCCCCTTCCAATGGCCTTGTGCGGTGAGTCGATTGTTTTTTTTTTATTGTTTATTGTTTTTTGTGTTTTTATTTGTTGAGTCCTTCTTTTTTAAAGCAGTTCTTAGTATCCTTTCTTATTTTGCAACCATCTCGCTGACGAAGAGAGCGCCGGTTTATTTTACTTTTATTTAACAGGGGAGTGTTGGGTGTCAGTACTCTGTAATTGTGGAATGTAATTGTCATATTATTATTTGTTTTTATCATTCTGCAGATTTCTTTGAGATCTGGTAATTGGATGCACTGTCCATCCATCCGTCTGTCTATCTGTCTCTCCATCAGAATCATCATCAACGTTGATAGCATAAGTGCCCGCATGTATTCCCTATTCATTTTTTATGAGTATAAGTTTTTTATTTGTCTCCCGATTGTCTAATGTTTGCTGTAAGCCAAAGGCTTTACTGAGCTTAACTGCCTGAAGATAAAACAAAGTATCTTCAGCAAGCATGAAAACCCCAACAGATTATTGGTTTCTCG